>VDFB02336797.1:0-30749 GCA_007258455.2 Sequoia sempervirens | reverse complement strand
AGTCAAGCACCTGCCATACACCACTAGCCAAGAGAAAAAATTGCATTTTGGCCAGGAGAATTTATTCCAAATGTATTTCCACCAAGGAACCTTAGCACTGCCTAAAGCCTACCTATCCAAAGCACGATATCCTAAAGCAACAAAGTACTTCCCTTTAGGATCTGAGCCCCAAGCCAAAACATCCCTCTCTAGAAGCAAGCAACACACTCTATCAGCTAAAATGGAGGACAACTCCCTCCTATCCTCCAAAGAACCACCCAAAGGCCACTCTTGCATAACTTTCCACTGATAAATGACAATCTGCCCCAAAACCTGAGGGGCTTTGAAGTCCATCACTCTGCTCCATCCAGCTTGAACAAAAATCCTGCTTAAATTCTCCAAGTGAGGATGAGAGGAGAGGATAGGCGGGAAGCCATCCCAAGAGTCAAGCCAGAAGAGAGCATCAGAACCTCTATTGCAAATCCAGAATAGGCTTTGTTTGACCAGAGGAGCTCCCCTCTTGAGAGTTTCCCAGATCATAGACCCTCTACCCAAAAGACTAAAACGAGGAACCTCAGTGCCATCCACCTCCCCAAGATACTTGAAGGTAAGAATCTTAGCCCAGGTCTGATGCTGATGTGAACACCACCTCCAATACAACTTAGCTGCCAATGCTTCTCCATTCCAATCTGCTCTACGCAATCCCAGGCCCCCATCTTTCTTCGGTCGACAAACAACTTCCCACTTAATTAAGCACCACTTTCTCGAGAGGAGATTACTTGACCAAAGAAACTGCCTGCAAAGCCCCTCAAAATCCTTGATGAAACTTGAAGGAGCAGTCATCACAAAACATCTATAAATAGGTAGGGCCTGCACAACAGACTTTAAAAGAGTGACTCTACCCGCCGTTGATAACCGTCTATAAGTCCAGTGACAAACTAGTCCTTGAAATTTATCAATCACCTCCTGCCAAAAATGCTTGGGAGTTGGTCGCACATCTAGAGGGATACCCAGATAGGTAAAGGGAAGTTTCCCCACCTGAAACCTTAAGATCCTAGCAATACATTATTGAATAAGCCTGGGGGTATTAAAGAAATAGATGCATGACTTACTTTCATTAATGCGTTGTCCTGAGGTAGCCAGGTAGCAATCCAAAGTTTGATGAAAAGCAGTCACTTCTGCTACCTTAGCAACCCCCATCAAGGCCGAGTCATCCACAAATTGAAGATGGGATTGAGGAGAAAGGGAGTTGTTCCAGTTCCAACCCTATATAAGCCCAGTCGCAACCTAGGACTTAATGAACCTCCCTAGACCTTCAGCCATCAAAATGAACATATAAGGGGATAAAGGGTCTCCCTGTCGAAGACCTCTAGAGGCACCAAACAACTTAGAGGATTCCCCATTTATGAGAACCAAAAAGGAGGGCGTCTTCACACAACACATAACCCAATCGATCCACTCACTGCTGAACCCAAAGGCTCCAAGAATTTTGATCAGAAAACTCCATTTGACCCTATCATATGCCTTTGACATGTCCAATTTTATGAACATGGCCTTATCCCTTGAAGAGGCCATAGAATGAATAGCCTCCGCTGCAATCACAACTCCATCAAGAATTTTCCTACCTGCTACAAAGCCCCCTTGTTCCTCTGAGATTAGCTTATCCAACCACGGCTTCAAGCGCTCAACAATTAGTTTTGTGATGATTTTATACACCACATTACACAAAGCAATTGGACGAAAGAGATCTAGAGAATCAACACCCTCACGCTTAGGAATAAGGGCTAGAAAAGTAGCATTCATAGCTCTCAACATTTGCTTGTTCCTTAGAGATTCTTGCACAACCTCCAACAAATCAAGCTTGATCACTTCCCAAAATTCCTGATAGAACTCAGCAGGGAACCCATCAGGACCAGGAGCCTTCCCCTTTTTCAGTTGAAACACCACATCCTCTAACTCCTTCAGAGAAATCAGCTGAAGAAGAGAGGCATTCATCTCCATAGTCACCAAACGAGGGATACATGCCAGGATAAAGTCTTCCTCCTCAATGGCCAGTGGGGTATCTTCAGTAAAAAGATTAGAGAAGAAACGAACAACCTCATTAGAAATTTCCAAAGAGGAAGAAAGAACAAATCCCTCTGAAGAACAGAGAGAAGAGATAGTGTTACCCTGTCTTCTAGCTTTTACCGAATGATGGAAGAAGGAGGTATTCTTATCCCCTTCCTGAAGCCAATCAATACGAGCCTTTTGCTTCCAAAAAATTTCCTCACGAAGCTCCCATTCCTCAAGTACTTTGACTGCTACATCCTCTAACTTGCTCAAAATTGCATCCAATCCATGCTCCCTAATCTGCCTAGTAATAGAATCTAGATGCTCTTGGGCTGCCCTTTTCTGTTGAAAAACGTTACCAAACTGATTCTTATTCCAATGCTTTAGTTTATACTTCACATATTGAATCCTCTTCATAAAAGTGTACATAGTAGTCCCAAAAGCAGGACAACCTTCCCCCCACCATTTAGACACTAAGTCAAAAAGACCCTCCTCCCTAAGCCACATGATCTGGAACTTAAAAGTCTGTTTCTTAGATCCACTAGCTAGGCGAGAAGAGAACTTGATTGGCCAGTGATCTGATCCTCGCCAATCCAATATTTCAGAGCTTGTTATCCACTTGTCACTAACCCAGAAACTGGATACCGGAAACCTATCCAATCTTTCAGCAATAGCTTCTTCCCCAAGCCTCCTGTTATTCCAAGTGAAAGTGCCATTTATGGGTTTGATGTCCACAAGCCGAAGCTGGGCAATATTCTCCTATAGAAGATCAAAGGAGGTGTCCAGATGAGGCACACCCCCCCTCTTCTCCTCAAGCGAGACAATTGCATTGAAATCCCCTGACAAAATCCAAGGTAAAAAGGGATCCAACGATCTCAAAAAATTTATATGAGACCATAAAAGACTCTTACCAGGGACATCTGATGGAGCATAGATATTGGACAAAAAAATTCTTTCTCCAGTCTCCAAACTTAAAGCAATAAGAGAGATGGAGAATCTACTAGAAAACCACCAAATAGGAGAGACCCGCCGAGGATCCCAGAAGCAGGCGAGACCACCAGAGCTCCCCTATGCACCCACACACTGACATAAACCTCTATTCCAAATTTTAGAAGCACTCTGCATCATGCTATCAATAGATAACTTCATCTCTTGGAGAAAAAACAAATCCGGAGAATGAGCACGAACCAAATCCCAAATAGCCTTTTGTCTAGGGATGCTATTCATACCCCTCACATTCCATGAGAGCACAATCATCACGACAGTTGGGTAAAGTGAGAATCCAAGGTCTTCACCGACCCAGATTCAACCAACGTCTCACCAACCAACTTAATTTTTTCTTGATCCTTCTTCCTACCCACCTTTTTGGACTTGTCAGGAGTACTCTTTTTTAGGGACTTTTGATGCACACCCAAAATATGAGAAGAAAAGGAAGCTTTACTCTTTGCAAAGCCTCCAGACCCTGAACCTCCAGCTAAGCTCACTCCTATATCAGTAGAGACCAAAGAAGTACCAACCCCGGCACACGGATCCTGAAGCCCAACCTCAGGGCAGGGAAAAGAAGAATCTTTTAATTCCTCAGGAGCCATCGTAGGACCAAAAGCCAAAGACCTAGGATCCATAGGCACAGGGTGGAGTGAAGTAACTGGGGTAGCCTCCACATGCATGTCAGGAGAGACCCCCTCCTCATGAATTAAATCATTCAGCGCATCAAATTTGTTGAAAACCCCCTCCTCTTGGTGATCTCGAAAAGTCCTCTTCATCCCTCGACCTTTATTTTGGGTCCTGGAAGGCACAAACCCATCTTTATCAGGAGTCACCTCTTGCATGGGTCCTTTTCCCTTTTCAGACCCTAAGTTTGATGTATCCTTCCCATTCCTTGAGTTACCCACACCAGAAGCACGCAGACACCTTTTCAGGAGATGACCATACTCATGACATAAACGACATCTAAACGGTAGGGTTTCATAATCCAGGGGTTGTGTCCATGAAGTAGAACCCACTGTCAGGTCAATAGAGTCTAGCAAAGGCCAACTTAAATCAATCTCCACACAAACCCAAGCATAGGAAAATATTTTCTTCTCCAGAGTTTGTTGAGAGGGACCAATCAATTTTCCCAATGCCATGGCAATAGACTGTAGAATATCACTCCTCCAACATTCAAGTGGTAGTCGAGGAAGGTGCACCCACACTGGGACCTTGGATGGAAACTCCTCTACTGAATTAAAACCTGCATGCCATGGTTTAATGAACAACCTGACCTGATTATAAAAGTACAGACCACCTTCGAAAGCCCTATTTCTATCTGATATGCATGAGAAGTCTACCAAGAAGAAATTATTCGCTGCTAGCAAAATCTCAAAATCCCCCTCTGGATTCCAAGTCCTTCGAATCCAAGGTTCAAGGAAGGGGAAAGAAACCCTCATCCCCAAAAACTTATAGATTAAAACATGTTTGCTGAAATACTCTAAATCATCAGCAACCACTTCTTTTTGAATAACCACCACCGGGCGCACTTGAGCTCTTTCCAAGCAACCATTAACCTTCTACAACTTAAAAGCACCAATCTTTGACAAGCCTATACTAGGAGAAGATGGGGTGGGAACCTTGTCCCCTACCTCGACCATAGCTGCCTCCCCTGGTACCCCGTTCAAATCATTACTCAAAGCCATTAAAGCCACCCCCACCAATTCAAGCCACACACCTCCACTTACCAAACCCTAGACGCCACAACCACAACACCACCAAAATTGAAGGAACAAAAAGGAATAAGCAAGCCCCATGCACCAAACTACAAGTTGGTAGCCCACCTGACCAAAGCAAGGTCCAAAATAGAAGAAATTATGGCTCCTCAAGAACCACCGAATAAGATCTGCAACAAAAAAAGACACCCCTCCCTGAAAACAGCAAAAGACCCACCCCTGTACACACAAAAGACTGAAGAATTCGATCCGCCACCAAGCCAACACATGCACAGAGAAACAACAACTTGCACCACGCCATTATTGGCCGCGAGCCTTCACCTGCACGCTGCACAGACCTGCCATCCTTTTTCATCAAAATTCAAACCGAAATTTAAATATTTGAAGTTGGCTCTTGGGATTTTAATCAAATGCACCAAATTCATTTCCCAACATTGAAGTATTTACAACCCAATCATTTACTCTAAATTTCACCATTAATTTTCCATAATCAAGGTGTTTAATAAATAAAGTCACCTGATTAAAATAATCAACCCTTACTCTACGTTTAACAGTTATAATCATGACCGACATATTCTAATAAATAAACTCATCTGATTACAATAAATCATTCATTATCTCTAAGTTTAACCATTATATTCATAATCGAAATATTTTAATAGATAAACATTTGATTAAATCACTTAGTCTATATTTCATCATAGAATAAATTAATTAATCAAAATCAATATAAAACATTTGATCATACATCAATTTTATTCCCTCTATACCAATGCGATAATCATTTCAAAGTTCACATCCTTTACATATATGCCTCTATGACATTATTTTATATTCTAAGGTTTACTGATTATTCATGATAATCCAAAAATGAAATTTCTAAATAAAGATATTTGCTTATAAAATCAACTTATAAATAATCATTAAATTATCTAATATTCACTTGGCACCATTGAAGAATTTAAATTTAATATTTTGATTCTATTTGTTCAATCACGGATAAGGGTTAAAATACTTTATTTTATTTTTTTAAATAAAAATTATTAAAAAGAAACCATTCCTATTTTAACTACAATAATGCAATAATCATTTTAAAATAATTCCTATTTTTATATATTCAAATATCATCTAAACGCATACCTCTAAAATATCATTTTAAAATTTCAAGATTTCCCAATCAAAATAAAATTTTAAATAACGTCGATTGATTAAGAAAAAGATCAATTTATTTAAACTTTGACGATAAAACAAACTCCCTAAATAAATTATATTTAAATAGAACCTCTATTAAATATAATTATTCTTTAAATATATTTATTTAAAACAACCAATTTAACATTCTATTTTACCACTTATTGGGAAGAAGAGAAAACATTAAATTTATATACATTAAATATATATTTATATATATATATATAAATATATATATAATACATATACATTAAATATATATATATATATAGTTATAATAAAATTATATATTACATATAATCTTAAAAAATCAATATATATAATATATATATTATAATATAAAAAAATTAAATTCAAAACTAAATTTTAGGCAAAGCAAAATTATATTAAGTATATAAAGGTAAAGCCTTTATTGCACTCTTAACAGTGGACGGTTCCCTGGTATTCTACGCAATTTCACATAGTGCGGGTGTTAACCTCAGAGTGGTCGCCGTACCCCCAACCATGGGGAGAGCCGCTACACGCCTGGCCCCCATGGATAGGGAGGTGGCTATGGGCAGCCCCCACACAAAAATAAAAAAATAAATTTTATTTTCATATACACAATTTCGTTTAAAAATGAAAAAAATGAAAAATCAAAACCCCCAGAACGAATTTCACACAGTAAATTTTTTTGAAAAGAAAACTTCCAATCTATAAAATATAAGTGGACAAATATATATAAATATATCATTCCACAACCCAAATTGGGCAAATTTTCTTGAAGAGAAGACTAAGAAGAAAGATTTTGAACACAATAGCATGGTATAAAATTCTGGGTTTTCCCCAAATTGACAAAGAAGTTAAATCTTTTCATTTGAATCCCTTCCAAGTTCTATTGCTAGTTTTGAAACAAATTTTCATGGGTTTTAATTGAATCCAAATAACATTTCAAAGATTTTCACACAGCCAAACAAAGATTTCCAAACAATCATCACAAGGATTTAAACTATTTTCAAAATGAAACAAAGCAAGAACAAGAGGAACCTGATTTTTCTCCAAAGTTTCAAGATTCCAATGGAGCTTTCAAATCCTCTTCAAATCCAGCTCAAGCAAACCTTCAATCTCCTTCACAAATCCAAATCAAGCCACCACCAAGAAGATTTCTCCCCAAATTGAAAAATTGAAACTTAGATGAGATTGCATTTTCTAAAATAGGGTTTTTCCCCAAATTGGTCAAAAACCTTAAAAATCCCACTCACCATATATATTTTAAAAACATTTGGGGAATATTTCCAATTTTTAATTTTAAAACAAAAGAATACATTCCTTGTAAATAATTTACTTTCTCAATAATTTCCAAGGAGTGAAATTAAAACACATTTTCATTTATTTATTTTAATTTATCATCAACTATCCAAATATGATTTATATTTATATTTTGATTAAATCTTAATATCCAATAATTGTCAAAACAACTATCACATTTAATAAAACACCATTAATATAATTACTCAATAAACTCAATCTAATTTTATTAACTAAATTCAAATCAATCAATCAAATAAATGACATTTCAACATTGCAAATAAATACACATAAACATCAATTTAACTATGCAAGCCACTTGATAACCTTTAAAATTTGCAATTAAATAAATACTCAAGATGAAAAGGGCCGAATTAAAACAACCAACCTAACAACAACTCGACAACACACTATGACTAGGGTGACGACTTGACACGGAAAACCTAGCTACTATCTTCCAATCAATTTCTGTTGGTCAACAGACACGCTAAAACCTATGAACCAGGTGGAGTCGATGTCATGTACCTGTCAACCTGCAATAAAGAGTACATTGAACATGCATATATATATAATATGATCAATCACACCATGAAAAGGAAATCTCAGAATCGTAGGGCACTCGCAAGCGAGTGATGCAATCCCGTCCCCTTCACCAATACACAATTACTAACTGATGATTCTAACATCAATCATATGATCAACATCATAAAACATCATTAAATCAAATATCTTCTAAGTTAATCCAAAACATGTCTTAAAGATAACATCAGAGTAAAATAACATCACATCAAAATATAATGTTTACATCGCTTAACAGATAATGGTCAAAAGTAACCCAGTTCCAAAGTCAAAGCATAGTCAGACACAATCATTACAAGGAAAACACTACCGATCAAAGAGCCAAAACAGAGGGGTGTTACACCATTCCTCCACCTACTTATTTTTGTCGTACACCTATCAGTGGGGTATGTAACTAGTATACAATTATAAATTTATTGCATGTTAATAGCATTATTTTACGAATGGTATTTTAATACATGTGATTTTGGATGTTGAACAGGCTAATATTGGTGGTTTCAAGCAAACACCTCCTAGTGCCAGTGGATTCACTCAAACGTACATGGAGGTAATAGAATAAAGAGAACTTAACTAATGAATTCCACTTAATATATTTGTGTAGTTTATATTCATATTGTTGGTTACGTTGCATTACACATCATTCAAACTCAAAGCATTAGTACTTCAAATTCCATAACTAATAACTAGATGTTGATAAATGACAAAATTTCAACTGTACAATATAGTTGTTTAGAAAGTCAACATAAGCAACACGATGCAATTACTTCACATGGAGGCATGTGCTTGCAAAGGTGCACCACCACGACAAACTATGGATGCTTGGAAAAAATCTATGAAACCATAATAGTAAGCAATAGCGTAGAGAGGGCAGTTAGTGATGCAAAGCATCATATCAAAACACTCAATCATCAAGGTACATCTGATGCAGAGCATCCAAAAAACACCATCAACATCATTTATTCAAGGGATTTCAATCCCAAATAGAATCAGGAGAAGATCAAATATAATTTCATCATAAATCACTTTTCATTCAAGCGAATCCACTCAAATTCTCTTAGCCATTCCATAGGCCATCATTCATCATTCCACTTCATTCAGGTATTCCAATTGATTCATTCAAAGCAAAAACCATATTAAAGAAAACTTTGACTTAATTAATTAGATTCACATCATTCTCAACCACCATAAAAACAACATAAACTTAATTATTGACACTTGAACAATTCATCCTTTGATTTATTCACTAAGGCAACGAATCAATTAAACCATACCTCACTATTATCAGTCCATTATCAAGCACTGTACTCACCATATTTTGACTGCAACAATCTATTTATAGGTTACAAACTCCTGCTACAACAAAATCTTGATTACCATCTTGTGGTTAATCACCAATTTGCTCAAAGGGCTTTATAATAGTCACCCATCCAACCATCAAAGTCACCAAACCTGTCTTATACACCTTAAAAAAATTTAGTAACATCAATCATATCATTAGTTTGATAGTAACCAAGCACTCAATCATATCACAAAAGCTTTGAAAGGATACAAGTCAAAAATGTTGAAGATAGGAGAGATTGCCACTTCGGGAGGTAGCTCTATTTCATAAGAATTTTGGTCCAAACTTGTAGACCACCTTGCAAGGTCCTATCTTCTTCATCATGATTTTCATATACTTTCCTTTTGGAAGTTTCTCCTTCTTCAAGTGTGCCATCACCAAGTCTCCAACCTTGAATTGGACATTCCTCTTCTTTAAATCTGCCTTTTCCTTATACTTCTCAACATTCTTTTGAAGGGTTTCCTTCACTTGTTGATGAATATCCCTGATTGTAACAACAAAGTCCTCACCTTGAGCACTTCTCCTAGCAACTCCTTTTAGATCTCTTAGTTCATAGACCCCTCTAGGGTGCATGCCATAGACTACCTCAAAAGGGCTTCTACAAATGCTCCTATTCATGGAGTCATTATATGCAAATTCAACCTGAGGTAAAATCAGATCCCAAGCTTGTCCATGCTCCTTGGTAAGGCATCTTAAGAGGTTTCCCAATGATCTATTCACCACTTCAGTTTTTCAATCCATTTGTGGATGGTATGCTAAACTAAAGGACAAATTTTTGCCTTGAGTTTCTTCCACAAGGTCATCCAAAAGTGACCAATGAATTTAGAATCCCTTTCAGAAACAATGTTTAAAGGCAGTCCATGTATCCTAACAACCTCCTTAAAGAAGAGACCTGCTATATGAGATGCATCATTGGTGCATTTCAAGGAAGAAAATGTGCCATCTTACTAAATCTATCAACTACCACAAAGATAATATCAAAACCTTTTTGGGTTCTAGGCAACCCCAAGACAAAGTCGATACTTACACACTCCGAAGGCCTATTGGGAATAGGCAGTGGTTGATAGAGTCCTGCATTTGATGAAGTTCCCTTTTCCCTTTGACATAATATGCAGCCTTCCACATACTTTCTCACATCTACCTATAACTTTGGCCAATAGTAAAATCTCCTAACTTGTTCTAAGGTCTTGTTAAGGCCAAAGTGACCTCCAAGACTCCCATTGTGTTTCTCCTTTATGATATTCTCCCTCATTGAGCATTTATGTACATACAATTGGCTTCCTTTGAAGAGAAAACCATTCTACAATAAAAAGTCAGAGAATTCACCATGAAAAGAATTCAAATGCTGCTCACAAACATTGTATACCTCCTTGAAATATGAATCTTCACGATACATATCCTTCAATGCTTCAACCCCCATGCTTTGGAGTTGGATCTCTTGCACTACAAGTGACCTTCTATTGAGAGCATCTCCCACCTTATTTGCTTGGCCCTTCTTATGCTTTATTGTGAAAGTATAGGCTTACAAAGACTCTACACATTCATGTGCCTATGACTGAGTTTGTCCTATGCATTCAAAGAACTCAAGGCATGATTATTAGTATAAACAACAAATTATTTAGGTAACAAGTAGTGCCTCCACTTTTTGAGGGCTTAGACCATAGCATACAATTCCAAATCATAGGAAGAATACTTCCTCTTTGCTTCATTCAACCTCTCACTGTAAAATGCAACTGGTCTACCTTCTTGGCTCAAAATAGCCCCTATTGCTTGATTGCTAGCATCACACTCAATGGTAAAAACTTTATCAAAATAAGGGAGCACAATTATAGGTTGTTGTGCTACTCTCATTTTCAGATATTCAAACCCTTTATTAGCCTCATTGGTCCAAGAAAACTTACCTTTGTTACCTCCTTTGATGGTGTCCAAGATTGGTGCACAAATTTGGCTGAAGTTCTTGATGAAATTTCTATAGAAGCTTGCAATTCCATGGAAGCTTCTCACATATCCCATGGATTTTGGTGTTGGCCTTGAGTAAGAACAACATGCACCTTTGAAGGATCCATCTTCAAACTTCCCTTGGAGATGACAAAACCAAGGTAGACTAGTTCTTCCTTCATGAATTCACACTTTTCCATGTTGATCAACAACTTCTTCTCTTGTAACCTCCTTAGTACCATGTCAAGGTGCTTCAAATGTTCTTCTTTAGACCTGCTAAACACAAGGATGCCATCTAAATAAACTACAACAAACTTTCCAATGAAAGGTCTCAATACCTCATTCATAAGGCACATAAATGTACTAGGGGCATTTGATAACCCAAAGGGCATCACCAACCAATCATAGAGCCCTTCATTAGTCTTAAAATTTGTCTTCCATTCACCCCCCTCTCTGATCCTTATCTGATGGTACCTGCTCTTTAGATCAATCTTGGAAAAGTAAGATGCTCTTGATAGACAATCCATGAGGTCCTCCATTATTGGCATTGAGAACCTATATCTAATTGCACGATCCTACTAATGGCTCTTGAATTAGTGTAAATCATCCAATTCCCATCCTTCCTTGGTGCTAGAATAGTAGGAACAACACATGGGCTCAAACTCTTCCTCACTAGCCCTTTATTTGTGAACTCTTGCACTTGTCTTGCAATCTCCTCATTTTTAGCAGGTGTCATCTTGTATGTAGCCTTATTAGGCAATGCAGCCCCTGGAATCAAATCAATATGGTGGCTTATATCCCTAATGGGAGGTAGGGAACTAGGTAATTCATTCACCGTTATGTCCTTGTACCTTTCCAACAACTCTTGGACTTCGTTTGGTGCATCTTCCTTCTTCTTTATGGGAAGATCTGCTTCAATTTTTGGCTTCATAATCTGGAATAATCCTCTTCCTCCTCCTTTGTTCAAGGTCTTCATGAACTCCTTCTCACCCACCATCAAAACACTAGGCCCTTCATGCTTTTCCTTGTCTTCTTCTAAGAGAGGTGAAAGGTTGTAAGTCTTCCCATCCTTCAAAATGGAGTATGTGTTCTTCTCCCCATCATTCTTGGTCTTCCTATCGAAGTGCCAAGGCCTACTAGAAATATATAGCTTAATACTTGTACTCAAAATTTTGTTCATTAGATCTCATACATTATAAGTCATGACATTGATCTCGCTATTGTAACTTTTTTGTGATTGAATAATTTGTTGTTTTATTTTCAAATGTTGGTTGTGGGAACACCTCCAAATGTTACAATGGAAATGGATATCAGTGTTTCATTCGCTATACAATCCTCCATGGCTCTAATAGAGGAGGTATGAGGCAAATAACTAAATTTCAATTTACATTTGTTGTTATAGATGTTAATTCTAGTGAAAAATCAAACCATTATTGATTCGTAGTTTAATTCCTATTTGGATGGTTTATATAGGGCTTGAGTATGCTTGAGCATCAGCATGCAAATATTTCCATCATGGAGAGTGATCATGAGATGGCAGTAAGTGATTATTTTGTTAAATATATCATTTATTATAATGTAATTTCTATATATTAATGTCTTTATTTCTTATTGTAACAGATAAGACTTCACCAGGAGCTAAACTATAGGAGGAGTAGTAGGAGCACTCCTCGAGCACAACATAAATGACAAATAGACTTATCACCATCAGATTGCCAAACAAAGGGAAAAATTTTATTTCCAAAGCATAGAGAGAAATGAATTTTGATTCTAGAGCCCTTTCTTGTATGCCTAGACATGGTAATTTTGTACATATCTTGTATTGGATATATTTGACATTGTATGCCTATATGGAATTCGAACGTAAGCCTATATGGCTATTTTGTAACTATATTTTATACTTATATCGACATATATTGATGTATGTGTACATGGCTATTTGGTTAATACAAATCTTTTTTATCGATGGTGTCCATATTTGCTTTTTTTTGACAATGTCAAAAGCATGGTTGCATACAGATTAGGCAAAAGACTTTTCCTTTTAGATTAGCAATACATGGAAGTTTCAAAAAGTATCCTTGTTATTACAAAAAGATATGTATTTATACCATAGCAAAAAAAATCTTTTGGGGAAAAAATTGACAAACCAAAAGTATAAGATTTTTTGAAAAAATCAGAAAAAAGTCTAGAAAAAATGGGAAAAAAATCAGATTTAAAAAAAGGTAAAAAAAAGTAGAACATTTTTTGAGATAAAAACTTTTAAATTTTTTTTTAAAGGCATTTCCATAGCATAGAGATATAGAGAGCAAATAAAATAAAGAGTTTAACTAATAAATTGTAAAAAATAGATTTTTTTTAGTTTTTATTCATATCGTTGATTACATTGCATTGCACATATTTCAAACTCAAAGCATTGCTTCATATTGCATAGCTAATAACTAGATGCTGATAGATGAAAAAATTCAATTACAATATATAGTTTTACAAAGTCAACCTAAGTAGTTATGCAATTACTTCACATTGCATAACTAATACTAGAACAACTACCAATTGCATTTGCTTGTCATGGCATTCTATGAGACCACATTTCTTTGAGGAATTTTTTCAAAGCGATTCCTTTGCCTTGTCTATACTACCATTTTTGATACATGTCTACCAAAGCATTTTGTCAAATAGTTCACTGCCTTGTTGCTATGGTTGAAGCCTAAAACAAGTGCTTTCAAACAAGCTATGGATGCTTTGAAAAAATCTATCAAAAGCATAATAGTAAGCAATATCATAGACAAGGTAGTGAACTCTTTGAAAAAATGTCTCAAAGAAATGAGGTCTCATGGTGATGGAATGCCATGACAATGAAATGCTTTTGATTGTCATGGAATTCCATCACCATGAGACCTCATTTCTTTGAGGAATTTTTTCAAAGAGTTCATTGCATTGTCTATGCTAACACATTTTTCATACATGTCTATCAAAGCATTTTATCAAATAGTTCATTGCCTTGTTGCTATGGCTAAAAGCCTAAAATAGGTGCTTTCAAACAAGCTATTGGTTATCATGGCATTCCATCACCATGAGACCACATTTCTTTGAGGCATTTTTTCAAATAGTTCTCTGCCTTGTCTATGCTACCACATTTTTCATACATGTTTACCAAAGAATTTTATCAAACAGTTCACCTCCTTGCTGCTATTGCTAAAAGCCTAAAATAGGTGCTTCAAAATAAGCTATTGATGGTTGGAAAAATCTATCAAAGCATAATTTAATAAGCAATAGCATAGACAAGGCAACATACTATTAGAATAAAAGCCTCAAAGAAATGTGGTCTCAATGGTGGTGGAATGCCATGACAATCCATAGCAATTTTCTTGTCATGGAATTCATCATGGAATTCCATCACCATGAGACCACATTTCTTTGAGGCATTTTTTCAAATAGTTCTCTGCCTTGTCTATGCTACCACATTTTTCATATGTGTTTACCAAAGCATTTTATCAAACAATTCACCTCCTTGCTCCTATGGCTAAAAGCCTAAAATAGGTGCTTCCAAACAAGCTATAGATGCTTGGAAAAAATCTATGAAAGAATAATTTAATAAGCAATAACATAGACAAGGCAGGGAACTGTTTGAATAAAAGCCTCAAAGAAATGTGGTCTCAATGGTGGTGGAATTCCATGACAATCCATAGCAATTTACTTGTCATGGCATTCGTCATGGCATTCCATCACCATGAGACCGCATTTCTTTGAGGCATTTTTTCAAACAGTTCAATGCCTTGTCTATGCTACCACATTTTTCATACATGTTTACCAAAGCATTTTATCAAATAGTTCACCTCCTTGCTGCTATGGCTACAATCCTAAAATAGGTGCTTCCAAATAAGCTATGGATGCTTGGAAAAAATCTATCAAAGCATAATTTAATAAGCAATAGCATAGACAAGGCCTAGTGAACTATTTGAATAAAAGCGTCAAAGAAATGTGGTCTCAATGGTGGTGGAATGCCATGACAATCCATAGCAATTTTCTTGTCATGGCATTCCATCACCATGAGACCTGTAACGCATGTCGTGCAAACCCCAAAGAACACACACATAGCAAATAATTTTTTTTTTTTTAAAACAATACAATTAAACATGCAAGAAACATTAACCATAATCACATAACACATTACATTACACTATTACGCTTAGCTCTCTGGGGCATGCGAGGTTACTTCACAAACAACTAACAATGAAAGTAAAAGATAACAACATAACTATTAATATTATAAACCATGAATAAGAATACATCTAATAACCAAGAGTGAGAATATTAATACATCACATAATACAATCATAATGAATCTCTTTTAACAAATTACAATTGATCCTAACTATTACATCATTTTAACATTACATTACAAGCTCTTGATTAATAATTACATCAAATTTCCCAAACGTGTGGGATAATATAAATACAATGAAATTTGAATTACAAAGGAACACTGGTGCAACACCAACAATAGAAATGCCGCAAACAAAGAACGTTGATGGGGAACCCAACGGGTGCGGAGCATGTTCCACCCAACCATGTGAATTATGAATAACTCACCCCCCGTGCTCAGAGGTGACAAGGAAGTTAACTCGACCATGTTTGTCAAATTGACTCTGTGAACAACATAGTACAAATCCAATTACAACACAAGGTTACAATGACATAGACCACAACATTCATGAGTCAAGAAATAAGATAAAGATAAGAAACTCGCCACAATTAATCAAGCAATGACATTTAAACTAGCCCAAAGAACATTCATAAATCATTCTCAAAAGAATCTGAAACACATTAAGCATACAACTTCCAAAACACATTTCCAGAAGAACTGATACAATCATTCAAAATACAATTCCAAATAAATCTGAAACAATAAGTAGAACATGATTCCATATAAATCTGAAACAACAATTTAGTACACAATTCCAGAGACAACATGAAACAAGGCAAACAGGTGTCTAGTGGAGAGTGTCATCGCATAGCTCTCATGGGATCTCTTGGCCCTTCCTCCAACTTGAGGCGTCGGCCCCCACGAAGAGCCACTCTCCTTAAGACCCTTAACATAGATCAAAACCAGGCAAGGGTTGTACTATAATGAATAAAACCTGTAACTCAAAACAAAACATGCGAGGCAAAACCATCTCGCGATAATTGGTAATCACAATGACTACAACCTCGTACAACCCTTCCAAATAATAATGCTCAAAATCATGTATTATTCTAATCACAAAATACAAGAATAAACATACAAGAAAATAAATCATGCCTTTGGAGAAGACCAAGTTTAATAATAACTAAAATTGAACTCATAATTTACAACGGGATTTCTGTATCGAAAGGAAAGCCAACAATGATTAAAAATGGCAAAATAAACCACTCCACAGGATTTCAAGTTCAAAATAACATAACTAGCAACATATTTTATCCTATCACAAAATCTCTACTCCCACAAAGGATTCTATGAAATAAAATACATATGATAAATAATTTCTCCTTTTTAATAATTAACAAAACTATGAATTCCATTTTTTGAATCAGACAACCTATATTGTGCTTCTCTATTTCTATCTAATCAACACCATTTATATCCCTAATTTTTTTACAATCATAAGAGAGATTTCAATATATCTTTTATAAATATAAATATATATATATATATATATATATATATATATATATATATATATATATATATACACATCTGTATATATATCATAATATATATATATATATATATATATATATATACAAATGTATTTATACATATATATTTAAATTACACTGATATTTTAAACAAACTTCATTAAAAATATATAAATAAAAATCTCATTATTTATTTCCTAAAATTAAAAAAAAACATATAATTACAAAATATTTTATTAATTTATATTCAAAATTTCCAAATTATATAATAAATAATAAAACATATATATATATATTAAACTACATATATATAAAAAATAAAATGAAATGAAATGAAATTAAAAACAAACTCTAAAAAAAACAAGTGCTGTCGTATGGGGACTGCTGCGCACAACAGTCCGCAGCCCCTATGGGTAGGGGGGAAGGGTACGGCACTGCCGTCCCTTCTCCCTCCCCATTAAAATTTAATTCCTTAAATTTTTTTAATAAAATTTCTTTATAATTTTTTCTTTTTAATAAGAATTAAAAATTCATCCTTTCTCACAGGTACAGACGTCGACGATCTCAAAAAAATTTAAATAAAATACAAAATACAAAATTCAGTAAAGTATAATTAATATATATATATAAATAAAAGCATTACAATTTATATATATTTTCTTTTTCCAGAATTCACCAACAGAAGGGTTTATAGGAAGACTACACAATCGTATATATATATATATATATAAATAATATTTATACTTATTTATAAAACTTCAAATCTATTGCTTCAAAGGAAATCATATTTATTTATTTTTTCTCTAATTCGAACACAATCAAGTTGGATAATTTTTAAGGAAAAAACTATGATAAATTTAAACAATTAGATGGGAAAAACACAAAAGTTTTCAAATCAACTGGATTTTCTCCATACGATTTGTTATTCCTTAAAATCTAATTTCCAAGATTTTCGTTCTCTTTCATAGAATATTATATATAACTAAATCTCATCCAGATGTTTCTTTTGCAACACAGATTCATTCAAGACATAATTTCCTATTTCTTTTGCAGATTCAGAGAAATCAAAGGTGGAGAAGGGAACCTGGAGTCCTGCGCTTATTTGAGAATCTAATGATGTTTGCTTGTTCTCAATGGCCTTTACGACGAGCTTCTCATTCCGACTTCGAAATCTCCTCTACAGAATTTTGTGCTCAAACTCGAATCCAATTATTTGTTCAGAAGACTCTCCAGAATAACACCAGCAAAAAGATTGACAATCCCTTTCTAAAACTCTCCTCAAAATATAGCAAACAAAAAAATGAAATTATCTTTTTCCCAAACTTTTGAAGATTCAAAATTACATAACCATTAACTTGTGCAACTTCTGTCTCAATCATCCTCTGTGTCCCCAAAAAACCAAAAAATTTCAATTAAAAATAAAAGATATTACCCATTTCTTTCAAAAGCTCTCAAAAATCATAAATAAAAGAAATTATATTTTCAAAAGAAATCTTTTCAGTCAGATCTGAGTTCTCATTCGTTCTCACAACTTTTTCATTCTTTTATTTATTTATTTTTCTATTTTCAATACTTTTTGTTTTAATTTCCATTTTTTCTTACAACTTTACTTGCAAAGCACATTATCTAATTAATTTAAATAATTTATTCTAACAATTATCCTCAACAAGATAATTAATTAAAATAATAAACACAATTTAATATTTAATTAACATTTAATAAAATACATGAATTTTTTAAAAATAAATAAAACATTTAAATATTTAAATACAATTTAATCTAACATTTTAATAAACAATATTACCCTTATTTAATTAATTCAATGACAACTTATAAAATACCAACAAAAATAAAATATGACAAGACACAAACGATGACCACAAAGAATGACAATTACAAGAACGCAAAAAACCATTTAAACAAGACGGTTTGACATCACGGGACGGGATGACTTCATCGCCACCTTTGTTTCAACATTATACCGTTGGGTTATAGGTGCTCGCCCTGTCCTACCGAAGCAGGTGTAATCGAGACTATGTACCTGCAATCCCTGCATACAAACAATGTTGTGCACAATATATCTATTTAAATATAAGCACCTCATGAGAAGAATCGCAGCGTAGCAGGGCACTCGTGAAGGAGTGATGCTACGCCATCCCCTCACCTTAACCACATTAGCAACTACAACATTGAATATAAAACAACATCACTAAGATATACAAATCACCTCGTATCATCATGAACAATTTCTAATTCACTGCATCACCACCTAATATTGCATCTATATAAAAGCATCACCAATTAAATGCAATCATAAAATAATATCATACTCACAAAAATACCATTAGAAGCTCTTGTCCCATCTTCTTCTTCTGATTCCTTAGCTAGACTACCTGTACATCCCAGGTGAGAATGGAGTGGTACTACATCCTCCCCCCCTAAAACTTGACTTACTCCTGGAAGTCACATGGCTCTAAATGGAAACATAACCACATTAGTACCAAAATTTCTCTAATCTATAATTGATGTACACCCTCTTTCTACATCATTACAATTAGAATCACTAACCGGCTTCACATTTGAAAATAATATCTTCTTAACTACTTTTATTTATAAATCCTTACATCTCTTAACTCAATTTTCCATTTACACAAAAAACATCTTCAAAATATCATAGAAGGAAAACACATCAAATGATTACTTGAAATTAACAAAAATACACACCATATCATGTTTCAGTAATATATTTTAAGTCACAATTTATGATTCTCAATAATATCCAATCTATTTTATACCACAGAGTCACAAGATACCCACATTTAAGACAACATGGTTACCCCTCTTTTACATCAATAGGCACAAAATATAAGAAATATTCTTCTAACACATACATACACAGTCACATCACTGGGAACTACACAACACAAGGCTACACAAGGGTCCATCTGGATGCCGAAAATCAGCATACTAATCCACAATACAAAATCCATGAGCCAAGAGCCAAAATCCATCTCACATAAACCATACCTCACACTCAGTGGCTTGATACCAGTGTTAGGCCACACACACATGGTGAGACCATCCAAACAAGACCACTATGACCCATCTCTTGTTGTACAAGGTGGTTAGCCTCCAAGAGATAGTCATCACACATAGGTGGGTAGTGGGTCCTAGCTATAAAATAGCCTCACATACCCCCATCCTCAAGGTTCCCTGCATCTACTTCCTTGTATACACTCACCAAGTCCGCCTCATATGTCCTTGGAGAGGAATCACAATACAACATATGGCCGACCTCAAAAACAACAAAGATAAACTAGTTTAGCCACCAAAGTCATAAAGCAAACCTCAAATAAGATTCAATTTCAACAGTAAAGCAAGAAATGAGCACAATGTCAACACTAAATCAAATGTAACCACGAGGGTTATGAGAGAATAAGTCACAAAGTGTGGCTAAACCATTACAATCAAACATAAACAAAATGTCATCCTTCAAGGTCAATTGAAAATCATCAACAATCATAAAGGAAGTCCTCAATTTTCAAAATTGCACAATACAACACTGTGTGACTAGATACTAGCCACCAAATGAGGAAGGAGGGAACATCATCCGGCTATAACAATAGCTCTCATGTGATGCAGAGTGAGCATGCCATCCACATGACCCAGAGTGTGCTCCTCGGCTACACCCTGCCTCACGTCGTCACGCGACATGGTCATACGCCAACCAAAGAAGGCACACACTGACGTATGCCACATGGCAGTGTGTCTATGGCTCCGCAGAAGTAGGCACACATAGACACACCCCGCATAGCGATACCTCATGGAGAAGGCACACGTAGGTACTTGCTGTCGCCAGAGGTATACATGGCAAGGACATACCCATATGCTAACTGACCCAAACATTGTCGAAAGCAAACATGAGTATCCCTCTACAAATGTGTGAGGCCCCATTACACTCATCACACAAGTAGGATATCATAGCACATCTCATAGTGCACCTTCATGTGTCTATGCACGTGGCATCATGTCCTCGAGCCCAACTCGCTACCATCAGCAACACGGCATCATCACCAACACTATGTCAGAACATCAGAGGGGTGTGTCATTGTATCCATTGCATCATGTCAGAACATGTGCAGATACGGTCTACATAATGCATATATGAGTATATCAATATGGGGGCTAATCAAGCTTCACCTCTCATACGGACGAGGTTCACTCGCTAATGTTAGCTCAACGTCCCCATGGATGGCCAGACAAATACTAACAACCAATGCTGCTATACACAAAACTGTGGGGTTTAGGCTAGCACATATGGATCAAGTACCTTGATCCATCATAAGGGGAAGTAGTGAGTACGTTTCCTCAGGATTGGTTGAGCTAAGACTACTCTGCATCGCAATATGCGTACGTTGTACACTCCGCCCAAGGAAATTTGTGGCTGCTACTACCCCTTCACAGATTGAGGGACTAGAGAACCAAAAGAAAAGAATCCATGAACTAGCTTTTGGCTACTCTTATATGTATAGATTTCAACCACACGTGGGTTGGCCCTCAATCAGGTAACAAACATACAAACACACATAATGGTATGGTTAATGCCACACCAAATACAACATATTCAGAATGGATGGGTACACCGTATCTCCATCCTAAGACTTGTGGGTTATGGGCCCACAAAGCAAGTACGGGGTATTCACAAAACTCAACTGATACACAGTTACTGGTTTCTCACATTTACAAGGGAAGTACAATTGCATACATAATTCCACAAGTACAGTTACTTTCCAACACCTATGTGGTTCAAAACTTTATATCCTTTCCACAATCCAGCATGATCATCGTGATCACTTAAGAACTTCACTTAACAAATTCACTAGGACAACATAATGGGCTCATATGAAACTAGAGTGCCTAGTTTATGAACCTAGTGCTCTGATACCAAGTTGTCAAGCCCATCGTGCAAACCCCAGAGAACACACACATAGCAAACAATTTTTTTTTTTTAAAACAATACAATTAAACATGCAAGAAACATTAACCATAATCACATAACACATTACATTACACTATTATGCTTAGCTCTCTGGGGCACGCGAGGTTACTTCACAAACAACTAACAACGAAAGTAAAAGATAACAACATAACTATTAATATTATAAACCATGAATAAGAATACATCTAATAACCAAGAGTGAGAATATTAATACATCACATAATACAATCATAATGAATCTCTTTTAACAAATTACAATTGATCCTAACTATTACATCATTTTAACATTACATTACAAGCTCTTGATTAATAATTACATCAAATTTCCCAAACGTGTGGGATAATATAAATACAATGAAATCTGAATTACAAAGGAACACTGGTGCAACACCAACAACATAAATGCCGCGAACAAAGAACGTTGATGGGGAACCCAACGAGTGCGGAGCACGTTCCACCCAACCATGTGAATTATGAATAACTCACCCCCCATGCTCAGAGGTGACAAGGAAGTTAACTCGACCATGTTTGTCAAACCGATTCCATGAACAACATAGTACAAATCCAATTACATCACAAGGTTACAATGACATAGACCACAACATCCACTAGTCAAGAAATAAGATAAAGATAAGAAAATCGCCACAATTAATCAAGCAATGACATTTAAACCAGCCCAAAGAACATTCATAAATCATTCTCAAAAGAATCTGAAACACATTAAGCATACAAATTCCAAAACACATTTCCAGAAGAACTGATACAATCATTCAAAATACAATTCCAAATAAATTTGAAACAATAAGTAGAACATGATTCCATATAAATCTGAAACAACAATTTAGTACACAATTCCAGAGACAACATGAAACAAGGCAAACATGTGTCTAGTGGAGAGTGTCATCGCATAGCTCTCATGGGATCTCTTGGCCCTTCCTCCAACTTGAGGCGTCGGCCCCCACGAAGAGCCACTCTCCTTAAGACCCTTAACATAGATCAAAACCAGGCAAGGGTTGTACTATAACGAATAAAACCTGTAACTCAAAACAAAACATGCGAGGCAAAACCATCTCGCGATAACTGGTAATCACAACGACTACAACTTCGTACAACCCTTCCAAATAATAATGCTCAAAATCATGTAATATTCTAATCACAAAATACAAGAATAAACATACAAGAAAATAAATCATGCCTCTGGAGAAGACCAAGTTTAATAATAACTAAAATTGAACTCACAATTTACAACAGGGTTTCTGTATCAAAAGGAAAGCCAACAATGATTAAAAATGGCAAAATAAACCACTCCACAGGATTTCAAGTTCAAAATAACATAACTAGCAACACATTTTATCCTATCACAAAATCTCTACTCCCACAAAGGATTCTATGAAATAAAATACATATGATAAATAATTTCTCCTTTTTAATAATTAACAAAACTATGAATTCCATTTTTTGAACCAAACAACCTATATTGTGCTTCTCTATTTCTATCTAATCAACACCATTTAAATCCCTATTTTTTTTACAATCATAAGAGAGATTTCAATATATCTTTTATATATATATATATATATATATATATATATATATATATATATATATATATATATATATATATATATACAAACGTATTTATACATATATATTTAAATTACACTGATATTTTAAACAAACTACATTAAAAATATATACATAAAAATCTCATTATTTATTTCCTAAAATTAAAAAACATATAATTACAAAATATTTTATTAATTTATATTCAAAATTTCCAAATTATATAATAAATAATAAAACATATATATATATTAAACTACATATATATAAAAATAAAATGAAATGAAATGAAATTAAAAACAAACTCTAAAAAAAAATAGGTTATGTCAGGTATGGGGACTGCTGCGTGTGATCCCAACCCTATGGGTAGGGGAAAAGTGCAGTAACACTGTATCCCTTCTCCCTCCCCATTAAAATTTAATTCCTTAAATTTTTTTAATAAAATTTCTTTATAATTTTTTTTTAATAAGAATTAAAAATTCGTCCTTTCTCACAGGTACATACGCCGATGATCTCAAAAGAAATTTAAATAAAATACAAAATACAAAATTCAGTAAATTATAATTATATATATATATATATATATATAAGCATTACAATTTATATATATTTTCTTTTTCCAGAATTCACCAACATAAGGGTTTATAGGCAGACTACACAATCGTATATATATATATATATATAATATTTATACTTATTTATAAAACTTCAAATCTATTGCTTCAAAGGAAATCATATTTATTTATTTTTTCTCTAATTCAAGTACAATCAAGTTGGATAATTTTTAAGGAAAAAACTATGATAAATTTAAATAATTAGATGGGAAAAACACAAAAGTTTTCAAATCAACTGGATTTTCTCCATACGATTTGTTATTCCTTAAAATCTAATTTCCAAGATTTTCGTTCTCTTTCATAGAATATTATATATAACTAAATCTCATCCAGATGTTTCTTTTGCAACACAGATTCATTCAAGACATAATTTCCTATTTCTTTTGCAGATTTAGAGAAATCAAAGGTGGAGAAGGGAACCTGGAGTCCTGCGCTTATTTGAGAATCTGATGATGTTTGCTTGTTCTCGATGGCCTTTACGACGAGCTTCTTGTTCCAGCTTCGAAATATCCTCTACAGAATTCCATGCTCAAACTCGAATCCAATTATTTGTTTAGAAGACTCTCCAGAATAACACCAACAAAAAGATTGACAATCCCTTAAACTCTCCTCAAAATATAGCAAACAAAAAAATGAAATTATCTTTTTCCCAAACTTCCGAAGATTCAAAATTACATAACCATTAACTTGTGCAACTTCTGTCTCAATCATCCTCTGTGTCCCCAAAAAACCAAAAAATTTCAATTAAAAATAAAAGATATTAGCCATTTCTTTCAAAAGCTCTCAAAAATCATAAATAAAAGAAATTATATTTTCAAAAGCAAGCTTTTCAGTCAGATCTGAGTTCTCATTCGTTCTCACAACTTTTTCATTCTTTTATTTATTTATTTTTCTATTTTCAATACTTTTTGTTTTAATTTCCATTTTTACAACTTTACTTGCAAAGCACATTATCTAATTAATTTAAATAATTTATTCTAACAATTATCCTCAACAAGATAATTAATTAAAATAATAAACACAATTTAATATTTAATTAACATTTAATAAAATACATGACTTTTTTAAAAATAAATAAAACATTTAAATATTTAAATACAATTTAATCTAACATTTTAATAAACAATATTACCCTTATTTAATTAATTCAATGACAACTTATAAAATACCAACAAAAATAAAATACGACAAGACACAAACGACGACCACAAAGAACGACAATTACAAGAACGCACAAAACCATTTAAACAAGACGATCTGACATCATCGGATGGGATGACTTCATCGCCACCTCTGTTTCAACATTATACCTTTGGGTTATAGGTGCTCGCCCTGTCCTGCCGAAGCAGGTGGAATCAAGACTATGTACCTGCAATCCCTGCATACAAACAATGTTGTGC
The DNA here is from genome assembly GCA_007258455.2 of Sequoia sempervirens. NCBI lineage: Eukaryota > Viridiplantae > Streptophyta > Pinopsida > Cupressales > Cupressaceae > Sequoia > Sequoia sempervirens. Next base: position 5,433 of record VDFB02336797.1, on the reverse strand, counting down.
ACAATATATCTATTTAAATACAAGCACCTCGTGAGAAGGAATCGCAGCATAGTAGGGCACTCACGAAGGAGTGATGCTACACCATCCCCTCACCTGAACCACATTAGCAACTACAACATTGAATATAAAACATCACTAAGATATACAAATCACCTCGTATCATCATGAACAATTTCTAATTCACTGCATCACCACCTAATATTGCATCTATATAAATGCATCACCAATTAAATGCAATCATAAAATAATATCATACTCACAAAAATACCATTAGAAGCTCTTGTCCCATCTTCTTCTGATTCCTTAGCCAGACTACCTGCACATCCCAGGTGAGAATGGAGGGGTACTACATCATATTTCTTTGAGGTATTTTTTTCAAACAGTTTGTTTCCTTGTCTATGCTACCACATTTTTCATACCTGTTTACCAAAGCATTTTATCAAACAATTCACCTCCTTGCTCCTATGGCTAAAATCCTAAAATAGGTGCTTTCAGACAAGCTATCGATGCTTGGAAAAAATCTATGAAAGCATAATTTAGTAAGCAATAGCATAGACAAGGCAGCGAACTATTTGAATAAAAGCCTCAAATAAATGTGGTCTCAATGGTGGTGGAATTCCATGACAATCCATAGCAATTTTCTTGTCATGGCATTCATCATGCCATTCCATCACCATGAGACCACATTTCTTTGAGGCATTTTTTCAAATAGTTCATTGCCTTGTCTATGCTACCACATTTTTCATACATGTCTACCAATGCATTTTATCAAACAATTCACTACCTTGCTGCTATGGCTAAAAGCCTAAAAAAATTACTTTTGAACAAGCTATGGATGCTTGGAAAAATCTATTAAAGCATAATAGTAAGCAACAAGCTATGGTCTCATGGTTTTTTTTCACGCGAAAATCAGTGTGATTTTATTCACATTTTTTTGCAGGTTATAAAAACATTTTTTTTCCCCAATTTTGTTGTTTTAAATGACATTCAAGTTTATGGTGATTTTGTTGTTTATATGATCATATGTGATATTCTAATCCTAATTCATTCTTCTAGGTTGCATAGATATATATTTTGTTTTTACATGTTTTTTGTACCAACGAACCCAAAACGAATTGAACCCCCCTCCAATTTTTTTTTGGCCAAACCAACGTGTTTGGTTGAGAAAGAGGACCATTCCTAGCATGAATATGCCTATTTGAACGTGTTGGAATAGTCCGTTTGGTCACACGAGTTGCAGAACGAAAGTTGCACCACTTTGCAACTTTCCACTACTTCCATTTGACACTTTTTCCATCAACTGAAATTTGGACACCACAGGAAAACCACTCTGAGATAACAAAAATGAGAGAGGTTATTGTAGAGGGGCCTTACGCAATCCCATGAGATCAGACGAGAAGTTTTTAAGCATCATGGTGTTCGAGTAACCTCATGCTGAAGTTTGCAACGATTTTTCCCTATGGACCCTTAAGGGATCGATCCATTTGAACATAGCTCAGAGCGATTTTGCATGTTTGGGTGCAAAAGAGGACCATGCCTAGTGTAACCATGCCTATTCAGACGCGTTGGAATAGTTCGTTTGGGCATACGAGTTGCAGAACAAAAGTTGCACCACTTTGCAACTTTCCACTACTTCCATTTGACACTTTTTTCATCAACTGAAACTTTGACACCACGGGAAAACCACTTCGAGATAATGTAAACCAAGAGAGGTTATTGTAGAGGGGCCCAACATAATCCCATAGGATTAGATGGGAAGTTTCTAAGCATCGCAGTGTCCGAGTAACCTCATGCTGAAGTTTGCAACGATTTTTCCCTATGGACCCTTAAGGGATCGATCTAGTTGAACATAGCTCAGAGCGATTTTGAGTGTTTGGGTGAAAAAGAGGACCATGCCTAGTGTAACCATTCCTATTCGAATGCGTTGGAATAGTTCGTTTGGTCACACGAGTTGCAGAACAAAAGTTGCACCACTTTGCAACTTTCCACTACCATTTGACACTTTTTTCATCAACTGAAACTTCGACACCACGGAAAAACCACTCTGAGATAATGTAAACTGAGAGAGGTTATTGTAGAGGGGTCCAACGCAATCCCATAGGATTAGATGGGAATTTTCTAAGTGTCACGGTGTTTGAGTAACCTCATGCTGAAGTTTGTAGGAATTTTTCCCTTTTGGACCCTTAAGGGATCGATTCGGTTGAACGTAGCTCGTAGCGATTCCGCATGTTTGGGTGCAAAATAGGACCATGCCTAGCATAAAAATGCCTATTCAAACATGTTGGAATAGTTTGTTTGGTCACATGAGTTGCAGAATGAAAATTGCACCACTTTGCAACTTTCCACTGCTTCCATTTGACACTTTTTCCATCAACTAAAAAACTAGAGACTACGAGAAAACTACTTTGAGATAACAAAAACTGAGAGAGGTTATTATAGAGGGGCCCAACATGATCTTATAGGATTAGATGTGAATTTTTTAAGCATCATGGTGTCTGACTAACCTCATGCTGAAGTTTGCAGGCATTTTTCCCTTTAGACCCTTAAGGGATCGATTCGGTTGAAAGTAGCTCAGAGTGATTCTGCTTGTTTGGGTGTGAAAGAGGACCATGCCTAGCATAAAAATGCCTATTTAGGTGCATTGGAACAGTTTGTTTGATCATACGAGTTGCAGAACGAAAATTGCACCACTTTGCAACTTTCCATTGCTTCCATTTGACACTTTTTCCATCAACTAAAAAACTAGAGACTACAGGAAAACCACTCCGAGATAATGAAAACCAAGAGAGGTTATTGTAGAGGGGCCCAACACAATCCCATAGGATTAGACGAAAATTTTCTAAGCATCACGGTGTTCGAGTAACCTCATGCAAGCATTTTCCCCTTTGGACCCTTAAGGGATCGACCCAGTTGAACATAGCTCAGAGCAATTCCGCGTGTTTGGGTGCGAAAGAGGACCATTCCTAGTGTAAACATGCCTATTACATGATAAATGGTTTGTAAGCCTTTATTTAACACAAATAACCCTAAAACACTTAAATTACAAGGTTCGCCATGTGAATCCCCTTAGTGATCAACTTATTTACATCATGACTCAATTGAACTAATACATACAAAAATGGTATTGAATCCTTATTAAATGAAATAGAATGACCTCAAACCATCTAAGAACACCCTAAATGATCAAATGACCAAATAATAGAAACCACAAGGGTTCAAGTGTTGAAAAGATGGAGTTGGTGCTCCTGCTTGCAAAAGTATGATTGCCAACAACATACAACATTCACAAGGCCTTTTTGAAGGCATATCAACCTCCTCAACCGACTACAACCACTTTTGAACTTCTTTTACAAGTGTGACCCTTCAACTTCTAAGTATTTACAAAATGATAACTTTTGGTTTGACAACATTACATTGTTATGTGCAACTTTTGACATATTGATGTAAATGACTCCATACCTAAACTAGTGACCTTATGATGGTCTCATTACATCATCTTGACCCTTACATTACGAATTTACATACATTTTCACATTTAGGCCATTCAAGGCTTCATTACACCAAATTGACAACATGCTAACATGACATTGCAACCTCATATCCTACCAACCTAGATTGACTTAAAACACCGTTGTGCATATACTTACAAATTAATCCAATGAACCATTTTGGTCTGCTCTACTCTTTATTGTGTCAAGTATTTCCTCATGGTCAGACTCATGGACCTTCCACAAGGTCTTGTTTAAAGGTCCACCCCAATATTTTCTCAAATGAACATTGGATGCCACAACAAGGTTTTGAGTAATGAAGAATCTTACGATGTGTGTCAAATTCCTCAAACAACCAATGTTTAACACTCTTATGTGGGTACCTTCTCAGCCATGTTCCAGTAACAACAACTGAGCATGCAGGGTATTAAATGATTTCTCCATCTATAATTGGGGATTCCAATTTCTTTTTTGCCTTAACACAATGACACAAGTAATAGTTTGTACCCTCTTCGTTGTCTTCATCTGCAATAACTGCGTAAACATTCCTTGCATTTATATGTGCAACATATCTCTTGAAATTAGTCAACATTATGAATACAGTACAAAGTAAGATAACAATATGGAATTTCAAATAATAAGCAAGTAGATATATTACTTGGTTGAACTAGATTCAATACATGGTCAAAGTCGACCAATGATTCCATCTGTGTTAGTTCCAATGCCATCGGAGGGCGATACATGTGAAGTGGGCTAAGATAACTTGTCAACCCACTCCCCTGACTCATAATCATTCTAGGCTTGTATTGTACATGAAGAACAAAAGCATGCCATCTTACATGTATCGATACTCCATGAACTTGCATTTGAGCTAAGGAAAGAGTGCAACTCACTTGATCCTATTAGTGTACAACAATCCTCATATGGTGCAATGTTAGTATCGTCCACCAACCAAAAAAATCTACAAATTGAAGACATACCTTCATTACCTAGACCCATTGAACCATTACACCACTCGACGATTGATCTTGCATTTGTCAACTGTGCACTATATTTATACTTTAACTCTTCTCCTGCTAATGCTCTTTTCATACATGCTCCTGCACCGTGATGCTGCCCCTTTCCATGTTCAGCCTCACAAAAGTTCCACATATGTTGAACACATGTAGTGAGATACATCCTACACAACTAGTAGAACATGCACGCGTTCTTGAACTATGCTGCACAGTTATCTGACCATATTATATACCGATCGTATGATATGCCCCTCTAAGACAAATGATTGTAGAACATCTAGAAGCAACCTTGCACAAACTCTAGAGAATGCATGCGATCATCACTAATATAAAAGTGATACTCCCTCAATACCTTCCTTTCATCCTTTGTACTTTCAGCTGCATGTATGAATGCTATGTGCACAAATATCGAACCCTGTGTGGAGTTGTAATACTATGACTACACCTCATGCTGTGGCTATAGAGTGTAGTTCTCTGCAATGTCAACCACTGATACTATGCTGCCAAGTGGAAAAGGTGTCCTTGCATAGCTTGAATTGTGTGTCCAGCCATCAGGCTCTATGGGTATGCCTTGCATACTCATACACTATATTCTCACGAAACATGGACATGAACTGATACACTGGAATCTTCTGAATAACCAACTCACACCTTTTTGCTTCAGACCCATCTTTTGTAGCATATGCCAATGTTTTATACTTCCCGAACTCTACTAGTTTTTGTCCCACCTCATATGTGCTTTCCATATGTTGACATACTAGTATTCATTGCAAGCCACCACAATGCTCACATGAACCATCCAAGCATGCTGTCCTATAGAATATTTGGCCATCCTCTATTTCACATAAATTTTTTGATAAGAACTCTTTGGAAGATTTTGGTGGGGCTTCTATGCCACAATCCTGCAAAATATCGTTAGTATGCAAATC
>VDFB02336796.1:0-13008 GCA_007258455.2 Sequoia sempervirens | reverse complement strand
TGAAATTGCTTTCCTTAGTGATATTGATAGGAAAAGGTGTCTCAACTTTACATTCCTAATGCTCATTTTAATATTTTTTCTATGCACTTGCTATTTCATATTCTAGTGAATTTTTTTCTTGTGGGAGAGTTCACATCCTATGTGGAGGATCCTATTTTTTTTAAGTTATTTTTTGGCCTCGCCACTTTTAGGTGGCATAGTTTGGCCATGTGTCCACAATTTATGTTGTGTGTCAATTCATGATGAATAGAGTTACATATAAAAAATTCTATTGTGTGTAAGAGCATATAAGAGGGAGTTTACATTGGAATCTTGATTAGCATTATGATAGGTTGTTACACTTGTCATGGAGCATCATTTTGAATTTTGAATGAGAACAATTGGGGCACCTAATTTTAGGTGGTCATATATGACAAGTTATGAAAATACAAGAGGTATTTAAGGAATATGCTAAAAATAGCTAGGAAGACCAAGACCAAAGAGAGACATTGGAATTTGAACCTAAGCAATTAATGCATATGTCTCATGTGTTTGTAAGTAGTTTCCACAAACCATTCATGGTTTATATTTTTTACTTCATCAATTTATTATTGCTTGGATTTGTAGTATGTATTATTGCTTTTAGGTACTATTATGTTGCCATATATATTGTAGTTATATATATGTTGGTGATACTCCTATTATAGATTTCTCTACAAGTTTATTGCATTCCTTTTAGTGATGGAGGGTTCTCTTTAGGCATTTCTTCATCTAAAATTTGTTTCAGATTGAGTTTTAGAGAATTTGGGAGAAGAAATAAAAATATTATTCTAAAATATTGAAATTTACAAAATATAAACAATGTTTGATTAAAAAGAAAATAAATTCTTGACCTCTTACATATTCTATGATGTGGCATTTAAAGAAAGACTGGAATAGAATTTAGAAATATAAGAAAATATGGAAGATGCTCTTATGTTTTGGTCTCTTTGTAGTAATCAATTGTGGTGGTTGGTGGTAAAAATGTGTGTTCCAAGGGGATTTTTCCTTTATGTTGTATATAAAATGTTTGCATTAGCTGTAGCATGATCATGTTATAGTGAAATTTTATTATTTTGCCTCTTTTTTCCCCCAATTCAATGCACTAGCCCCCTTAGGTTTTGTTCCCTTCTTAGTTGAGTTATTCCTAACTTGCTAAGTATGCATGATAATTTATTTAATCAAAATAATAATCAACATTGTACTATCTAGTATGCTAGGGTGACTCATTGTGGTTTTAGGTAATTAATTTTCTCTTTTCCTAAGAGATCCTCTCACATGCCATTGGTGGTCCCCAAACTAGGTAACAAGATTCATATCTTGCTAGTTGAGCTAAAAGAAAATCAAAAGAAATTAATACAAGAAAAAATAAGAAATAAAATGAGAAAATGTTTAAAAAATTAAAAAAAATAGTGAATTAGGTATCTCTACTAATTCTTTAGATGTTTAAGTAGCAATGGAGTTATGCTTTGAGTGTGACTAGAGATAAGTCTATTAGGGCTATAGATGATTGGCTAGTAGCATTGAAATAATGTCTAAGCATGTGTTGGGAATAATTGTTTTTATGTGCCTAGTATCCCTTTCTAAATGGCAATTCAAAGTCAACATGAAAATGAGTAATTGAATCATGCACACACATGATTTGATTAATAGAACCTAGTTCCTACTCTAAGTCTACTTTTATTGAGACATTCTTAGCATCACTTATAACATGATTTTATCTTATTTATTTTTTCACTTATAACATGATTGTGTTGCCTTTGACTAACCCTCTTTGTATTTCTACTTATATTTTTTTGGAGTTCTTTCCAATGCATCTAACAATTTCAAATTTGATAAGAAATTTAGGAGATATGACCCCACCAAGTTGAGGTACCAAAAATAATGAAGATGCATGGTTGATGCATATTTCTTAGCATGTTTCCTTAAGAATCTTAATAAATGTATCCAAAATAAAATTATGTAATTTTGATAATGATACATATGGTTCTCTAGCAATAGTAACAACTTCACCCCTTTTAAACCTATTTAATATACCATTGTAACATATAAGGAACTTATTGACATTATTGAATCTATGGAAAACCAAGTAATACATGGAACTCATCCAAAGTAAGAAATATATGATATTTAAAGTTGATCTTCTTTCAAAAAATCTACCAAAAGTAAAATAAAGAAACCATAGGCATAGTTGGCATTCCATTAGTTATCTTAAAGGAAACAATTGAATACTCATATTATAGCTATTAAAATGATGATTAAATATTTTTTGAGTATATGTTAAATTGACAAGTAAGATCAATAAGAACATTCTTAATTGGTTTGTAACAAACATAAGCTCTAGCATATAAAGGACCATAATAACCATTCACAAGTATCTCATCAAGTGAAAATGTACTAATTGTCATAGAAGAAGATGTAGAATTATTCTAATCATCATTAAGCATGCCCTCAAAATTACTTTTAGAATCATGCAAATCAATATGCTTTAAAAAATTAATATTATATTGTACCTTATGTGAATATTGTGACTTAAAAAATCTATTGTTATAAGAAACTCTCATGGATGTAATTGACCAAATGGATATCACTTAACACCCTTACACACCAACATATCAATCTATAGAATTTTTTCTCAAGGCACATGAGAGTCCTAGTAGCTTTGGCTAGACCTATATAGTTGTATGAATAAACCTAACAAGTAATCATAAACATGAAAATAATAAATGCTTAAGAAAATTCATACCAAAATCTAGTAAAAAATTGCTATGTATTAAAATACTTTTAAAATGGTTACAATGATGGGGTTTTTAAGCAATTTCTTTCTTGTACTACCTTGAGTATGATTGGAATGTTTCACATCTACTCTAGCTTTATCCTATCTTGAGCTACATATCTTAAAAGAAAATTGTGAAATCATATATAATTTGTTTGGTTAATAACATTTGTATCACTCTTATGTATCTTTGGAAATGACCATTAATTTCGATAAATTAACAATACCTTCGTAGTTGTTTCATTTTTTATAAATTTGTAAAAAAATATCTTAAAGTATCACAATTCCCAAATTCTTAAAAAGTAGTAATAGCACCTAGAGATGTTATCAAATGACCAATAGATACAAATATTTATAATCTTATCAACCAAAGTACTACATAAAATAACTACCAAAAACCTAAATGTGTAGTATTTCGCTAATAAGACTATATAAATATTTGTGTATATCTATTATTTGATAACACCTTTAAGTGTTGTCACTTAGTATTAAAGGAGACTAAAATAGAAAACAAATAAAATGAAAATCATGTCATGATCCTAGCTTAAATATAAAAAAAAATAGGTATAATAAAGGAAGGAAAGGCATTAATCTTTCTAACAAGCAAATTCTCATGTTTGAGCTCACTAAAAACATTGGCTAGCAAATACCTAATTCTACCCTATTGTGTTTCTCTTGTTTCAAATCCTTGATCTTTGCCACTCATTATTTGTTTATTAGTATTGTATAGTACACATTACTATTAGATGTTTTTTCCCCCTCAATTAATTGTTGTAATTGGAAAAGCTTTTCATTTAATAATCATTGTTTTGATGACTACCCCAATCCAAAATTTCAAATTCGAATATGTGCATTAATAATCTCTTTTACAAATATAATTCTTTATTTTATCTAATTAAATTTTATCTCATATTATTAAATAAATCAACAAACACCAATAATAATTCTTAATTTATAAGATTACAAAAACTTAATTACAATATTAATTTATCAAATTAAAAAATTGAATTACAATATTCAAAATTAAAATATCAAAAAAATATATATTTTTTAATTTTAATTGTAAAATTAAATATTTATTTAAAAGTCATTGATTAATCTTTTTAAAGAAAAAAATAAAAAATGCATGGATGGGGCCTTTTTACATATAAACAAACATATACAAATATTTTTTTAAAAAATAACTAGAATTTTTTTCCCTGCATAACAATGAGATAAAAGAAATCTATTTAAAGAAAAAAATTAAAATATAATTTATTTTTTTAATATTTTAATTTTGAATATTGTAATTCATAAGAAATATAATTAAATTAAGTATATGGCCAGTGCCTATTTTAATCTAATATATGAGCTCGTTAATCCACTTGCCGAAACTCTATTCATATAAAATTAAAATATATTGCTTATTAAATTATATAAAATTAATTAAAATAGGCACAAATAATTACATTTTGAGTTTATATAATTAAGTAATTCATAAGAAATATAATTATATGTGGTCAGTAATTATATAATGGCAAGACGCCTCGTCCATATAATTAATTTAACGAGCTTAATTTTATATTAAATAAAAAAAAAAAATAGATTTTTTTTCCCTGCATAACAATGAGATAAAAGAAATCTAAATGTTCAAATGGAGGAACGTGGAAATGTTAAAGAACAGAAAGGTCAAATTAATGTTAAGGAACCCTAATTGATCTTAGTTGTTAAGCAATGTTTTGGAATGAGGACTGACAAGGACTGGCAGATATGACACTGGCACAACAAGGGTTTTCTGTGTATTTCAAGATAAATAAATAGAGTTGCAACAAAAAAAATGGAAACACTATTAAAAAAGGATGTGCATGCCTATAAAACAGGAATCGAATAATTGAAATAAATGATGTAAAATTTCCTATTTGGAACAGGAAAAATAAAAGATATAAAAAACAATATTTAAAGAACCTGTCTGTTTGTGTGTGGCAGAAATAAAAGCACAGACTGGTCGCTCCTCCAGAAATATGAAATAGAGGCAATTGTAAAAGCACCTGTAGATCTGGTATTGAGGGCTGCAATAGAGGCAAACATGAAACAAACATGAAACGAAACCAAAGAGGACCCAAACGCAGAGATGAGCAGAAAATTTAGGCATAAATTTAGGCGGGACAACAGGTTTAGGCAGCAATGTTGTGGTTGTTCACGAATAAATGCTCACCCATTAATGAGAAATTGTTGCGAATAAATTTGGTGCATCCTGGATTAATATACTAGTTGCTATTAAATAGCAGTGTGAGGGAGGTTGACAGACTTGGATGCTACGGATACTGGTCGGTGGTATGGGCTAATCATTGATAGTCGTTACTAGCAGGTATGTATGGGGTGGGCATGGGGTGGCAGGACATGGGATGGCTCTATGGCAAATTGTCACCGTGATAGCCAAGGCCGCAGAGGGAGGCTGACGGACTTGATGCTACCTGATAATCGGTCGGCGGCGCGCGCTAACTATTGGATATCGCTAGTAGCGTGTATGTATGGGGTGGGCATGGGGTGGCGGTGATTACGGGATGGCTCTCGGCGCACTGTCGCCCGCTATGAAGCCAGCGCCGCAGTTCACAGGCCTTGGCGTACCGTACCACAGCGATTTGAGACACGTGGAAGCAATTCTCTTAACAAATCTTGAGTTGTCAAAATCGCTTCCAATCACGTCACTGGATATCATCACCAGTTACCGAAGAAAATAAATGGTTCAGTTTTCCATAGATGTGGCGCGAACGATATGAAGTATTAATGATATTGATAACAGTACTGGATCGAAGTTTAATGCATTTATTATTGTTGTTACTTTAAAGTTTGAGATTAATGCATTGGCTACGCGGTGGGAGGCAAAAAGGCTATAGAGGCAACAATTTCTACCGGCATATCCATGCATGACATGGATGTGGCACTACCTCCCTCGTTTCTCTCGCCCTCCGTGCAACGTACAAACTCTGTCATCTATGCCCGCACTGCCAACTCTGTCCCAGAGTAGAGTATAATTTTAAGGTTTATATAAAAAGATTAGATTATACTTTATCATATTTTTTTATTAAATAAATATTATATTTATTTTATTTCTTATTTAACTATAATTTTAAAATTATAAAAAATATTTAAAATATTAATAAAATTTAAAATTTTACTTTATTTAAGAACCGTAATCCTTTGGGGTTTTAGGACTTAGAGTTGTTAGATGAAATTATTATTTCATCTAAATAATAATAACGTATAAATTTATTAACTCCAAAATTTGGAAATAATAACATGTTAATTTTATTTTCAATAAATAAATTTAAATGATTTTGATTAATATATAAAATAAAGTTGTTATTTTAATTTACTAATACAAGAAGATTTCATCATGTTAATTTTATTTGTATTAGATATATGTTTCATTTAAATAAATTAAACAAACTTTTATTTATGTAAAATATGGTGTGTGGCATGTTTACCTATGTGTAATTTATTGTTTATCTATGCGTAATTTAATATTTGTGCATCGCAGTGACCATTTAGGAAGTAGGTGTTGGGAGTGACTAAGTCAAAGTGGTATTTTTTTATTGGTAATATTGATAGAACGAGAAGATATTCTAAAGATCTTTCTTGAGGCTACTTGTCAATTGGAATTATCTTCTACTATTGTTAAAAAAATTAGAGTGACTAAGTCAAAGTGATTTTTGGGTGACTAAGTTTTATGTCCAATTAGGGTTAGGGTTTAATTAGGGACAACTATAGTTAGGGTTAGGCTTATGGTGTTCAAATATAGGGTTAAGGTTATAATTATGATTAGAGTTTGAAATAGTGTTACAGTTAGGGTTAGATTTCAATTAGGATTGGGGTTAGGGTGTTAGGATTATAATTATGATTAGTGTTAAAATTAGTATTATAGTTAGGATTGAACTTTTAATTAGGATTAGGGTTAGGGTTTACTTAGGTTTAGGGTTAGAGTTAGAGTTAGAATTCTAGGACAAAGTTTCGGGTTAGAGTTAAATTAAGGTTAGGGTTATCTCATATAAAGCTTGGGGTTAGAATAAGGGTTCCAATTAGGGTTAGAGTTCAATTAGAGTTTGGTGTTAATTAGTTTATGGTTCAATTAGAGTTGCAATGAGTTAATTAATTATGACATTCTTAAATACATTCTTTGTTGATTTATTGTCTTTCAAATTTAAAATTTAGAAATTATTTTTTTTAAATCAAAATTTAAAATATCAAATTATAGTAAACACATTAACATCTAATATTTAAAATAAATTAATAGAAACAATATATACAAGATTCTAATATTTAATATTAAATTTAAATATTTTTACTTTCTATCTTATTTTATCTTAAATATTTCATAATAAAATTTTAAAATTAAAAATTAAAACTTATTTTTTATTAGAATTTATAGTATTAGTTTATATTAAAAATATCAAAATAAAATATCAAATTATAGTAAACTATTCAACACATCAAGTATTATGATGTCAGGTCTCCTTCAATAAAATAGGACTTCAAAACCCTATTTATCTTAGAATTTTTTATAGATCACAAACCATACCCAACATCATGATATATTGCATACCATATTTAACATTTTGGTGCCACTTCATTCTCCCTATAATATAGTTTATCATTAGACAAATTAGGGTTTTAATCTAATTAGGGTTACATTTAATGTTAATATATTATGGGCTGCCCCAAAATATAGATTGATGGTTAAATAGAGAAATAAAAAAAGAAAGTGTAGGTTTAAACTTTGAAAAAAATGGTACACTACCCTTTATAATTTAATGATATATTTTAATTAAACTAATATGTTTCCATTTATAACATGATATACTAATACATTATATTAGTGTGATTAAAACTTGATGTAAAAACACACATAGTTAAATCCAAAACACTTTTACACTTGAGTTCAATGTTAAAAATAAAATATTATTCAATTTTAACACTTTTGATTAAGTAGATCAATTAAATAAAATTTATAAATTTATTAAACATATTTTTGAATACCTATTTTTTTAGTATATTTAATGATCTATTTAAACACAAAATATATAATTAGGTCAAGATAGTTACCAACTTATTGTTCAAAAATAATTAATGTTAATTTTTTCTATTTTAAAATATGGTGATTTTAACAAGTATTCTCTTTAAAAAAGTAAATAAAATTCAAAAAAATGAAAAAAAGGTGAAAATAAAATTCAATTAATATCAAATTATATTAAATACATTAACATCTAAATATTTATATTAAATTTAAATATTTTTACTTTCTATCTTATTTTATCTTAAATATTTCATAATCAAATTTAAAAATTAAAAATTAAAACTTATAATTAATTTATATTAAAAATATTAAAATTTTAATATTTAAATTAATATAATAGAAACATGTTTTGAAAATTTAAATATCTTTTATATTAAATATTTATATATATTTTACATTAAAATAAAATTTTTAAATTTTATTAATATTTTAAATATTTTTTATAATTTTAAAATTATAGTTAAATAAGAAATAAAATAAATATAATATTTATTTAAAAAATGATAAAGTATAATTCACGGTAACTGCTGGGCATCATGGCATCCGATGCTACACCCATGTAAAGCCCCTACAAGCCACCCACCCGCTTGTACCGCACTGGCCGTAGAGCCTATTCTCGAACTCTTCTGCCTTGCTACACTTGTCACCCATCACCTACACTGTAATCACCTTGCCATCCTCCCCTATACAATCAATGCCCATTAAGATCTGCTGGGCAATGTCTATAGATTTTTCCTTTTTTTAAAAAACATATTTAAAAAGTGCATTAATTTCTTTTTAATTTTTTATTATATGTTTTAAAAACTAGGGTATTAAAACTATTATGTATTTTTAGTTATTTTTTTTATTTCTTTTTAATTTTTGGAATTGATGTATTATAGATTTGTTTTTGTTAATAATTTTAATTTTTTTTATTTCTTTTTAATTTTTAGAATTGGTGTATTATAGATCTTTTAAAGATTTATAAGTATTGTTTTTTATTTGATAAACTATTTTTATTTACCCAGAATTATTTACTTTTCATCTACTTAATATCTACTTTATTTTATGTTTAAAAAAAAGTTTTCTTTTGTGTTTAAATCATGTGAGAAATTATCTCAAGTTAGTTTTGCACCTCCAAAAGTTAAATATTTATACAAGAATGTTTTATTTCCTTATAAACATAACAAAACAATATCAAATAAAAATGACGAGGATTTAAATTTTAGTGTTTCAAATTAAATTTGCATGTGAAATATATGTTCAAAAATATTATTATAGATTGTGACATCAACTAAAAGTACATAATAAAAAATATTTTAAACATAAAGTAAAGTAGATATTAAGTAGATAAAAAGTAAATAATTTTGGGTAAATAAAAATAGTTTATCAAATAAAAAATAATACTTATAAATCTTTAAAAGATCTATAATACATCAATTCCAAAAATTAAAAACAAATAACAAAAATTAAAATTATTAGCAAAAACAAATCTATAATACACCAATTCCAAAAATTAAAAAAGAAATAAAAAAATTAAAATTATTAGCAAAATCTATAATAATAATCTAATTCCAAAAAATTAAAAAGAAATTAAAAACTTAATACCTTATTAAAATTAAATTAATTTAAACATTAAATAAAAATAAAATAAACTATTTATTATAGTTTATTTAATCTAAATGTAGATTCTTTTTTAATAAAAGGCGATAAATTTTTATTGAATATCAGAAAGCAACATTACAAAGGAAGCAAAGGACCGAGGACCCAAGGAAAAACAAGCACAACAAACCAAACTAAGATAAAACAACCAACACCATCATCTGTCACCATTCCTAGCCCTGTCTTCAGCAAGAATATTAGTTAAATCAAGATGGAGCTCCTGTGGAACCAACTCCCACTCCTCAATTCTCCATCCCTCAACATGCTCAGAAGCCCATGTCGCCAAACAATCAACTGCCCTATTCCACTCTCGTAGAATATGGACAAAAGTCACTGTTTCCATCAAAGAACTAACCCATAGAATTTGTTGCACAACCCTAGCCAATTGCCAGCTGACATCTGTCACTTTTTTCTCAATAAGCAAATTGATCAATATTTGGGAATTAGATTCACAAACAATCCTTCTCCATCCCAAAGCATAAGCTCTCTCAAGAGCGTCAAGAATAGCCAACCCTTCCACCAAGTTGATGGTTTGTGTCCCTTCATAGATCGAAAAGAGGAAGATCACCAAGCCCAAAGAGTCCCTACCAATCCCCCCAATACCAGTCGGTCCTGGATTGCCCCTTGAAGATCCATCAGTATTGATCTTCAAAACACCATATGGTGGAAGTTGCCATTTGTCATCCCTATCAATTTTTTGCTTCTCTCGTCGTCCTCTTCGAGCCCTTGCCAAAGCCAAAGACGACCCCTGAATCCCCAATCTAGGTGTGAAGTGAAATCTCTCCACCAACTCTGTATCCCTTTTCACCAAAGGGAATTCCACTTCACACCTAGCTTCCACTGTTTCTTGAACCATGCCCAATAATCTCTGCCAAATTTGTTGCACCAACCTCCGTTCTCCATGAAATATCCTTCGATTGCGTTCCAACCAAATATGCCACAATAAGAAGATAGGCCCCACAAACCACACATCCTGCAAAAAGGAGGCCACAGAAGGGGGCCGACCCATCCCCTGCCAAAAATCAATCAAGGAGGAAGCATGAACACAAGGAATTTTCCAAACACCCCACAAAAAATGCCAAAACTGGAGGGCAAAAGAGCAACGAAAAAATAAGTGAGTAGAGTCCTCCTCATTAGCCCCACACATAACACAAACAAAAGGACCCTGGAAACCTCTCTTCTGAATGTTATCCCAAGTCAAACACTTATTCCAGGCCAACATCCAAACAAAACAATTACATTTTGGCCAAGAAAGCTTGTTCTAGACCTTCTTCCACCACTGAATTTCAAGCCCAACCAACCTATGAGACAATAACACACTATAACTAGAGGCTACAGTATAGGTCCCCTTAGGATTGGGGGACCAGGCAAGCATGTCATCATCTCAGAGAGAGCTACATCTTCGACTAGAGAGGATACTTTGCAGCACAACACAATCCTCCTGTAAACCAACATCCGACCACTCATCTGGGGACTTCCATTTGGTCATCTCCATCTGACCATAGGAGGAAAAGGACTTAAAATCACTCACCCGCGACCAACCAGCCTCAAGAAACCTCTGGAAAAGATTCAACAAGTTGGGAAATTGGGAGGTGATGGGAGGAAAACCATCCCAAGAATCAGTCCAGAACTAGACCTTTGTCCCCTTCTTGCAGATCCAAAATAATCCTTCCTTAATAAGCACAACCCCTTTTTTTAGGGTGCCCCATATCACAGAGCCCTTCCCCACAAGGGGGTACCTAGAAATATTGGGTTGAGGGATCCCAGGGAGATACTTCTGAGAAAGAACCTTGGCCCAACTCTTGGGTTGAGGGATCCCAGGGAGATACTTCTGAGAAAGAACCTTGGCCCAACTCTTATCCTGCTCCTTACACCACCGCCAGTACAATTTAGCAGCCAAAGCCTCCCCAGTCAAAGTCGATTGCCTCAAGCCTAGTCCACCATATTGTTTCAGACTACAAACAACCTCCCATCTAACCAGGCTCCATTTGGAGGACTCCAAGCAACCAGCCCATAAAAATTGTCTTGCCACAGAATCAAGGTCCTTAAGAAAGCCCATAGGGGCAACCTGGAGCATGCATCTATAAATGGGCAGAGCCTGCACCACATACTTAATCAACTGGACACGACCAGCAAAGGATAACCATCGATGAGTCCAGTGATTAACTTTTGCCTGAAATTTATCCAAAATGATTTGCCAAGACTCCCTAGGCAGTCTACTCACCGAGATGGGAATGCCAAGGTAAGTCACTGGGAGAGTCCCGATCTGAAATCTCAAAGTTTGGGCAATCCTTTGCTGAATGGGGCCCAGAGTGTTGAAGAAGAAAATGGAAGATTTGTCCTCATTAATCTATTGATTGGAGGAAACCAAGTAAACATCCAACTCTCTTCGTAAATTAGAGGCCTCTCGCATTGTAGCCATCCCCATCAAAGAAATATTATCCACAAATTATAGGTAAGTTTGCGGAGGTAAGGTGCCACCCCACCTCCAACCTTGAATGATACTAGACTCCACACTCTGTTTAATCCATCTCCCCAAACCTTTAGCCAAAAGAATAAAAAAGTAAGAGGAAAGAGGATCACCTTGACGAAGCCCCCTAGAAGCACCAAATAACTCAGAGTGACTCCCATTGATAAGCACAGAGAAAGAGATTGAAGTAACACAACTCAAAACCCATTGAATCCATTCTTCAGCAAACCAAAAGCACCAAGAACCTGCTGAAGGAAGGACCATCTAACTCTGTCATATGCCTTAGCCATATCCAGTTTGATAAACATCGCTTTTTCTTTAGAGCTAGCCATAGAATGGATGACCTCAGTTGCAATAACAATCCCATCCAGAATTTTCCTACCAGCTACAAAACCACTTTGTTCTTTGGAGATCAGCTCCTCAAGCCCCTTTTTCAATCTGCCAGCAATAAATTTAGAAATAATTTTATAAATTACATACATAAAGAAATGGGCCGAAATTGGCTTAACCTATTGACCCCCTCACTCTTGGGAATAAGAGCCAGAAAGGTAGCATTTAGGGCCCTTAGCATTTGCTTATTTTGTTGAGATTCTTGAACCATAGCCAGGAGGTCAAGTTTGATGATATCCCAAAATTCTTGAAAAAACTCAATTGGGAAGCCATCTGGACCAGGCGCCTTCCCTTTCTTCATATTGAAAACAATCCCTTCAAGCTCTTCAAGTGAGATATCACTCATGAGTTGTCGATTCAAATCTCCAGACATGAGAGAGGGGATACAAGAAAGAATTTGCGCTTCCTCAGGAGACCCCCCTTGCAAGTCCTCCCTAAAAAGAGATTCAAAGTACAACACCGCCTCCCTTGAGATTTTCGGGAAGGAGGAAAGATGGTCTCCCCTGTCATTCACCAGACCAGAGATAGAATTTCCATGTCGCCTGGCTTTCACTGAATTGAAAAAGAAAGCTGTATTTTTATCCCCTTCCTGAAGCCACTCAATGCAAGCCTTCTATTTCCAATACATTTCCTCTCACAGTTCCCATTCTTCAAGAGTTT
>VDFB02336795.1:0-24483 GCA_007258455.2 Sequoia sempervirens | reverse complement strand
TCAATAGTGAGATATGATAAGTCCCCAATTGGAATGTTATTAGATTAATCATGACTTCATCATTTTTCTCTAAGGTTTCATTCTCTTGTTCCATACTATCTACCCTAGTAGGAGAGCTTTCAGGAGAGGAGAAAACAAGAGGTTCATCACATTCCTTGGTTATATTTTGTAAAGTAGCTTCATCACAAGTAGGGGAGGCATCAAGAGAAGGATAACCATAATTTTCATGCTTACCAAATAGATCTTTCCAAATGGTAGGAGCATTAGGGAAGGGAGGAACAAGATTCTCATGACTCTCAATAAGTGTATCTTCTAACACAAAACTATCTTCTTCACATCGAACAAGGATATTAGGAGAAGGAAAAATTTGATTGTCATGGTTATCTATGATTTCATCATCTTTCACTAAAACATTCTCACAAACAAGGGATGAATAGATACAAGGTAAGGTGATGTTTAGAAATGTGTCTATGATCTCATCTTCTTGTGTCATAATATCTTCCCAAGAGGGAGGAGGAGAGAGAAAATCAAGACTTTCATGATTCTCAACGATTGTATCTTCTTTCACCAAGATACCTTTGTCACTAGTAGGAGAGGTATTAAGAGAAGCACAATTATTGTTTTCGTGATTATCTACGCTTGTATCCTTTTGTATCATATCATCCTCACAAATGGGAGGATAATAGGGTTTGATATCTAGGCAAGGTAATATTAAGGATTGTGTCAATGTGTTTCTCTTGTTCTAAGATGTTTTCATAACTAGGAAAAATAGTGGAAGGATGGCTAACATTTTCCTTAATAACCTCATTTTTGTTCTCTAAATTGAACTCAAAAGAGGGGATGTACTTATGTAATCCATTCTTAACCATATCAAAACCACATCTCTTAAAAGGAAACATGCTAACATGAAAGATTAAGCTATCTAATTTATGCAAAGCTTCAAAAATGTAAACAAATGTCCTACAAATCTAAATATTTTCTCTATTGAAATGAGTTTTGGAATGATTTTTAAAAAGGATGACTACACTAACTGGATGATTTGACCAAGATACATGAAACAACAATTCTAAAAAACTTTCCAAAATAATATAGTAGGTTACCAACAAGCCTAGGAAGTACAAAAGATCACCAAAAAGCCCAAAAAATTTGGTTTTTGTAGGCCTCCAAGGACTCATTCTCCCAGCTAGGCATATGAGTCCCACCTAGGGTTTTTTATAGTTACAAATATTGAAAAACAAAGAGCAAACAGTACTCAAAATTTTGGGAAAAAGACATATACAGGGACTAAATTGCCCATATTGGCAAAAGAGTCCCAATTAGGATTTTTAAACCAAATTCAGCAAATTCTGAGTTGATTTAAAGATCTCTAATTTGTATGTTGATTCTACTATTTCTAATTACAGGTTTTTAGTAAAATTCAATGATACAGGATGCAAAAATGCAACCTATATGCATTTTCACTAATGAAAGATTTAGAAACCCTGGATGCAATTTAACTAATGCAAAACCTAATGCAAAGTTAATGTAAGCTAGATCTAGGACTATGATGCACTCGAAATCATAAAATAAGGTGTTCTAAAGGCTAGGTGCACCAAAATGAAATGTAAAAAATTGGTGCTCTATGTTTTGGGAGATAGAACTAAAGGAGGATTAGGGTTCCTCCACCAACTTTCTTCAAGTTTCATTCAAGGAAACCTTAGAGATCTCAATATAGGGATGGAATTAGGGAAAGAGATCTACAATAAGGTGTCCTAGGGGTGTGACTAAAGATGAAAAAAGGGGGTTCACCTCTAAGAAAAGGATTAGAAAGAAGGAAAAGCAAGTGACATGCAAATCTAGCTACATGACCTAGAAAAGGGAATTTCAAAACATGTAATTAGACTTATAAGCAAAATAAAATAGAGAAGTACCAAGAGAAATGAAGATGACTAAGCAGGGTCTGAAAACCATAAAAATTGTTGCTTTTAAGGTGTACTAGGACTCATACACCACTCTAGGTGATTTAGTCCCAGTATAGGGTTTCTAGGCGAGATCTACAACCTCTTGGTGACTGATTCGGATCTACTGAAGATTGGTAAAAATGATGTATTGGGACTCATATGCCGAGACTATTGCAAAGTGTCCCATTTTGTCGCGAAGTGTCCCAGGAGTAGAATTTTGAAGTGAAACTTTGTGAGCCTCTGAAGATGAATTAAGTAAGCACTTTCCCACTGGTTTCATGTAAATAACTTGGATATATTTCTCTAAATCTAAGTTCTCGTGAGCCTTGATGACTTCTCATGAAAACTTTTGCAATTTTGTCATTTTGGCACAAGTTTTTGAAGGCTTCAAATTCACTTTTTCTTCAACCTTTAAACTTGCAATCACACAAAGAGAGAAAAAGTGTTTTTTGTTAGGGAATGGGGTTTTTCCTTGGTCAAACCTTGTTTTGGTAATCAAACCTTAATGAGAAATGAAACATGAATGAAATGGAACATGAAATATAAGATGAAACAATAGAACCTTATTTGGAACCTTGTAGATCTGAAAACAAGCATGAAGTGGCCTCAATTGATGTAGATCTTGATCATGATTCTTGATGAAAGATAATTCCTTTGAATACTTGAATTGATTTTGAAAAATACATCACAATATTATCTCAAAACCACATGCATTCAATGCATCAAGCCTTTGACATAAAAATGGATCTTGAATGTTGCAATAATCTTCTACAAGTATACCCTTGAATGTCTTATTGAATGCTCAACACTCTAGTAATGCTCTGTGAAAGTGTTTCTTTTATTGCTTAAGAAGTCCCAAATCACAGATCTAGTACATGACCAAACATTGAATTAAGGATTAAGTGGTTTGATAAGTGTCGATTATCCATGAAAAGATGTAATTAATAAGGCTTGTGGATGTAAAGTGGGACCAATTAAAGCATAAAGAAGTCAAATTAATTAATAAAGCCCTAGATTAGTGTGAAAGTGTAAAGATACACTTTTCAACACCCTAAATAAAGCACAATTAGGTCCATTTAATTTAATATGACCCTAAACTTAATGTGAATGTGTAAAACACATTACAACCCTAAATAAAGGCAACAATAGGCTCAATTTTATGTTACTTATTCCCAAATTAAGTGTGAAAAAGGGATACTTTTTTCTAGACTACAGAATTGAGCATACAAGAAACGCATAAGAGGTCGAGTGATTACTATCCTTTGATAGTCATGAAAGAAGCAATGTAACCTTCACTTAATGCCAATGTCATCACGCAAAACCCTCCTAGGAAAAATACAAATAATGGTCATGATATTGCTTCATCTTCAAACACATGTTTTGGTGATGATTGGAATTCATTATATTTTACACCCTCCTTTATGGGAGAGTACAAAATCTCACAATTTAAACCTAAAGAGCCTTGTGTTGGATCTTCTATGTCAATGGGTTCAAAAACATCATTCCATGATGGTGATGGGGTCTCTCTAACTCCCTTTCCTCATGAGTGTAAGATGCATAACTTTAGAAAACTTAAAAAGGATTTGTGTGCTCAGGAAAAATATAATTATTCTTAGAAGCATGTAGATATATGATCTCTTCGTCGGAGTTGGAAGAATGTTATGGCCTTGGATACAAAATTCTTGCTAAAAATGGATATAATACAAACACAAAAAAAATGTTACTTGGATCAAGTGAAGTCTATATTGTACTTTTCTAAAAAGGTTCTAGGTTTACAACCTTTGTCCCATCTTCATCTAATGCTTTATCATCTGTTGTATGTATGACATCTTATAGTAAGAAATAAATATTTTCTTCAAAAAAGAGAGGAATGTCTCCTACTATTGAGCAAGAGATTATTTTGTTGAGGCTCCTTAATGTCCACTTGATATCTCTTCCTCTAATAACACAAAAGAAATTTTACAAAAAAAAATCATTTTGTGTGTATCATTGAGTGTATGGTCATTCTACCAATGAATGTTAGGACTTGAGTAATAAAATTTAACAACTTAAGGATTTTTGTGCTCTTCCATTTGACGATGCTCCTAATTCCTCTAGACAATAATGATCTTCATCCTATCTAGTGTTGCTCCTCACTATGTGGCATTGTTAGCTCTATGTATTTGCTCATTTCCATTCACAGTGGTACAATATTAAGTGCAACCCTATTTTCGATGGCAACAACATGATAGTCTCTTGTGTGGTTGTCATTATCTCCACACTTGGGGGGCAAGCATAACTATTTTTCAAGGTGTGCATTATTTTCTCCTTGAAATACCAACATAGCAAGTATGTTGACATTTTGAGGGGGGACATATAGTTCCCCTCTCATGGTTTGCATAAATAATGGTCCCATTTTAGTGATGATAGTATACATCTCCTAGAAAGAGTGACCTCATCAACATAAGTGTGGCCTTCTTAATCTATGTTGTGTCTCCTTGTGGTGATATTGGGCTTGATATATTCTAACTGTGTGACTTTTCTTGGTCTATGATGTTCCCCTTTTTGGTAATACTATGGCTAGTATTCTGTAAGGTGTGATCTTTTTATTCCATGACTTTTTCTCTTTTGGTAATGATTTCATGTGTGGCATTCCCTAAGGTGTGACCCTCCATGTATTGAAAAATAATCCTTTGTCATTTTATAAATCACCTTTTGAGGTGGTGTTGTGTATAACACCCCTTGAGGTTTTGACTTTGTCTTATGCACCTTCGTAGGAAATTTTACACACCTTTGTAGGTGAGTTTTTCCTTTTTGTGCCTTCATAAGCGATTTTATGATTTATGTGCCTTCATAGGTGAGGTTATGCACCTTCATAGGTGAGTTTATGCACCCCTTGAGGTGAGGTTTTGGCAATCTGATAGTTCATGGATTCAACATAATGGAGCTTGTTGGGTCATGAACTTGAGCACCCCTTTAACATGGCCGCCAAACATAATGCAACTTGTGTGATAGTAGAGCTATGTGTTTCATGAGTTTCTATCATGTAACACATCTTGCTAGCCTTGTGGAACCCATCATATTGTATGGACACCTAACATAACACAATTTGCTAGCTAGTAGATCCATGTGGCTCATGAGTGATTTTACATCCTTGTGAGAACATTATTTTATTTTGATAGCACATTTGATCGATGACTTTTGGTATTTGAGACAATTTAAGACTAAGGTCTCTTTTCCTTACTAGCTCGAATCCCTTTTAGTACTAATCTTAAATGTTTGTTGTATGTCTTTGTGTGTCTTCTTCATGTTTGCATCATGTTTACATCGTGTTTTTTTCATTTTGTCATCATATTTATGTTCCATCATGCCATGTGTTTCTCTTGTGTATGCTTCATGTTTTTTGATATGTTTGTTCAAGTGTATGTTGTTTTGTTGCATTACATACACATGTGTTCCTTTGTGCTTAAATGTTGTATTCCCATGGGATCTTAGATCCTGAGGGCTTGTGTACTCCCCCTTGATCCTTTTTCATCCTATATCTTCAACATTTGGACAATCAAACCCCTCTTGACATATATTTTTGTACTTTAGTGTGAGTCTGAGTGTAAGTTCACACTCCCACTAAAGTGGGGGAAAAATGTAGCATCATAATTGGACCTAATTACTTGCATCTAATTTCCTAAATTATGCATTCCACATCTTATTTTAAAATTTTTACAACAATTTACAAGCATAAAACAAATTTTCTTATTTAATACTTTTCCCTCGAATCCTTAAGTTTCAAAAAATAGCCTTGGGACACTACGCCTAGAAAGCCTATGTCCTATTTTGGCTCCAAATTCAAATATGTCAATGTTGGCATTTTATTATTTGAAATTCATATATCTAAAGTTGGCCATCCAGAATTATTTTTTGAGAAATTAGAATAATAGCATATAAATACATAGTTATTGCATCATTTGAAAACTAAGTGAAAGAATTGGAAATTATTGGAGAAATTATTATCAAGAGCATTATCAAGCAAGTCAAGAGCAACCATTAGAGGATCTATTGCAGCAATTCAAGATTCAAACATCATGTCAAAGTGTATATGAATATGTTCATGTTTATGTTTTCATATATTGTTTGTGAAGACTTACCCTTGTAGGCCTCCAGGCAATTCAAGAAATTCAAGCAAGCAAGATCCAAGCCTTAAGGAGATGTGTATGACTTTAGTCCTTCAGGGAAGCCATTATAAAGGGTGGTGAGTTGTAGCACTTTTTGGATTCATCATTCCTTCCTATCATTTATCCATTTATAATTGGCATTGCCATTATGGATGTGAAAATAGTAACATGGTTTTCGACCAAGGCAAGCCCCTAAATAGCATTAGTTTTCTTCTCTCTTTGAATACAGTGTAGGTTTTGGGTTTGAAGAGGATTGAAGGAAGTTTGAAGGTTAATTATTCATTGTTGCAATTGAAACCATACACCTTGAAAACTCATAGAAACTCAATTATAGAATTATTTGATTGTGATCCGACAGTGCGATAGGTGAGAAACGAAAGCTTAGATATGACACTAGAGAACTATAAAAATAGATATAAATTACACCTATAGGGATAGTGGCACCTTGGGCACCTATTTCCTCCATTTTTAGGCTCAAAATTGTAGGATAGGTGCACATAAATCTACCTTACTCATATCTATTGTTGAAATCTTGTATTTTCAATCTAGGGAACATAGTTTAATTAGGTCAATCAAGTTAATCCATTCCCAATAAATTTTCAAGGCTCTAAAAGATCATATCCAAGTCTAATTGACTCACCTTCATGGTTGAAAGTCAATCTAATCACCTTGTTGATTTGCATCCTAATGTTCTCTTGAGAAAGACTTGATCCTAGTGTTCTATGTATTAGACCTAGGATTCCTTTTTCCTCAAAACAGGATTGGAAATAGGTTATTTGTGAGATGGATTCCATATTTTAGTTTCTCTTTTGAACAAAGAGAGATCCCATGACAATTCTTGGCAATTGGCATCTTTTTAAAAATATATTTTTAAAATATAAAAGATGTTAATTTTTTAGGCATATTGTCTTGTAAAATGTGCTTTTGAGGCTAATTGTAGATGGAATTTTTTAGGTTGGGAATCCCTATCCCCTAATTAATCTTCATAGTTCCTTTAGATTCTTTAAGATGATGTGGATTGATCATTGCTCCTATTTCTTTAGTATTGTTTGGTTTGCAAGTTTTTTAAATTTTTTTTGGATCTTGGAGGTGAGGGTTCAATGGTAAACCTCCTTGAATTCTTATTCTTTTAACTTTAGTGATAGCTACTATTACTTGAAAATCTTTTTGTAATTTTTTCTAGACTCTTAATTAATATTTTTTTAATGTTTTTACAAAAAAATAGAGTTAAGTATATAACAATGATATTGACATCAAAATAATAAATTTTATATTTGTTTTAGAATTTACCTTTTTAAAAAATTTAATTATTAAATCTTTTTAATAATATATTTTTAAAATATAAAAGATGTTAATTTTTTACTTTTTATTTTATTTTTCAATTTAGTGTATATTTTTTACATATAATTAAAATACTTTAGATAAGAATTTTATCTTGAACTTTATTATTTATATTTTTATTATTTTTATAAATTTGATATTCAATATATGAATTTATTTTTTGTTTATTGATTTTATTAACATAATTATCCAGAGAAGTCGGATATGCCCCTCCCTGGGTGCGTGTATCCCCCGTATCCAATATGGATATGGGTATGAAACACCACATATACACATTGGATACTGTACCCACACGTGCTCAAAAAATATTGATTTTCTAGCCATGCTAGATACTATGTGATTTGATTTTCAAAAAATCTTACACAAATCTTCCTAAATTTAATCTTAAAAAACTTCAATCATGCATTTTTTTTTGTTTTGTCTAAATAAAACATACACCAAATGAGGAAGACAAGTGAACTTTTTTTCTATTTCAACAACCCATTTTTTAAAGTCTTCTTCCAGTACAACTCTACAATTTATAAATTTAAAAAATTTAATTGTTTATAATTTTATATTTATATTATGTTGTTTAAACATTAGAGGTTTTAAAAAAATTAAAATTTATTCTTTAAGTATAAATAAAATTTATTAATGTGTATTTAATTGCTTATTCTTTACTAAATTATTAATATTTAAATTTTAATATTATTTTAATTTATATTTTCTTATTTGTTTTTAAAGTAATGAAAATCTCCTCTAGTTATTTAGAAAATATATGTGTATGTGTTTTTTATGAATGTCGTATTCAGCCGTATTCATATTGGGGGTCTTAAAAACTGGCTGTATCCGTACCCGATACTATATATGTATTTGTATCTATATTCGTGTCCATGCAACTTTGCAATTATCTCTTACACTTTTTAATGTCTTGATCATTTTACATCAATACATATGAAAAACATATAGTCTTGGAAAACAAGAAGAAAAAAAGCTGCATTTTATGAATTGGAAAAAAAAAATAAAAAATTATGACAAATTGATTGCAAACAATGTCCAAATTTAACAGTTATATGACCATATTTATTTTTATTCATTTTCACAAATTAATTACAAATAAGATCTAATTTAATAGCCATATGACCATATTTAAAAAAAAAAATTATATTAATTTTAACTTATAATAATACATTTTGAAAATAAAATATTAAAAGAAAATTGCACGGGCCTTAGACCCAGATTATGGTTATACTTTCCAATTCAAGCATTCAACGTTCAACGGAGTTGATTTATTCAATGTCGTTAGTCTACCGTTATTTGTGTGTCTTTGAACGGCCATTTCTTGTGCATTACGTTTACCGTTCTTTATCCATTCTCACGCCCAACTGAATTTTCGTAGATATATATATATATAGACAGAGCTACGAAAGCTGGAGTGAAAATATCCGCACAGCTCGAAACAAACATTTTAAAAAAAGATAATTGGATTTGGGCATGGAGAGAATGAAGGGAATAGATATTGAGGTGACAGTGCCGAGCTATCTGAGATGTCCCATCTCCCTGGAGCTGATGAGGGATCCTGTCACTCTCTGCACTGGCCTTACTTATGATCGCCACAGCATTGAGACCTGGTTAGATGCCGGCAACAATGTCTGCCCCGTCACTAACCAGATTCTGCATACTCATGACACAATTCCAAATCACGCTCTCCGTCGAATCATCCAGGATTGGTGTGTGGCCAACAGCGGCCGAGGAGTCGAACGAATTCCTACGCCCAAGGCACCTCTCGACCCCGCACAGCTCAATGCAATTTTAGCAGAGATTTCGTCCGGTGAGAAGGAATCCATACGCAAGCTGAGGCGATTGGGCGGGGAAACCGAGAGGAATAAAAAATGCATCGCCTCTTCAAATGCATCCTCTGTTCTCGCATCCGTTTTTGCCAAGCATAGCACTGAGGCTTTGAATCATTCGCAACAGTCCGTAGAGATTTGCGAAGAGGCTCTGGGGGCTCTGACTATGACCTTGCCCTTGACTTCCCAGGCCATGGATTCGCTTGCCTTGTTCGATGCCATTGCCTACCTTGTATGCAATCTCCGAGAGGGTAATCCCGAGGCAAAGAACAGCGCTGTTACAATTCTTCGGAAAATGGTTTCCAAGGATAAATACAGAGACATGATAGGAAAAAGCGAAGGATTGGCAGAGGGGTTGGTGCAGCTTCTGAGAGAGCCCATATGCCCAGCCGTGACAAAATCAAGCCTGGCCATCATATACAACATTGGCCTGAGGAAAATATACCGGAGCAAGGTCGTGGAGGCGGGGGCTGTTCCATTGCTGGTGGAAATGCTTACAGAGGGAGATCGAAGAATTTGTGAAAGGGCATTGTTGGCCCTGGACACCCTTTGCTGTTGTACGGAAGGCCGAGCGGCTGCTTGTGCGCATGCTTTAACTCTACCAGTGGTTGTAAAGAAGATGTTGAGAGTGTCTGATTCAGCCACCGAATTAGCAGTCTCTGTTTTGTGGAATATTTGCCAGAATTCCTCCGACGGGGAGCCCGAGCGGGAGGCGTTGCATGCGGGTGCCTTTGATAAGTTGCTGTTGTTAGTACAAATGGGATGCTCTGAGCAAACGAGGGATAAATCAACCAAGTTACTCAAGCTTTTCAACGCCTACACAGATGATTGGGAATGTGCAGAGACACTCCATTGGCTTCATGTCAAGCGTTCGTTCTAAATTAAGTGATCTGGCGACCTCCTCCTTATCAAGAAATGGAGAAATTACCTAATGTAACTATGTACAGTTTTTTGCGGGGGTCTTCTGAAAACCATACAATTGATTCCATATTACAATTGATTTCTTATTAATGCGGTGCTCGGTGCATTACAGTCGACAAAATTTAGGAGGCTTGAAAACGTGTGGCAAAACAGAGGCAAAAGGCAGACCAAAAACCCACGACTTGTGTGAGTCTACTCCACCATGCAAAAATATAATTTAATTTTTGCACATGAAAAGCTACTATTTTTCTATCAATATTTTAATATTAAAAATACATATGGTATAAGTAGGTGTTATAATTTAAATGATTAGATGTCTCCTCCTATTTTTCAGATTGCTCTTGTAATTATACATCTATAAAATAATTGTTTCTCCTTTGGAATTGTAAATTATTTTGAATAATATTAAAAAAAAATCTTGTTTTATGATCATGCGTCATTTTGTTTTGATCTCAAGTTAACAGTTTTCAATTATATTTATTAGTTTATGACTTTTTAAACATGTAGAACCATTTGTATTATATAAGGTAATTTATGTTAAGTTATTCACAATGTAATGTCTATCATGAATTTAAGATCATATTGTTTACGCAAATGCATACATTGAGCCATTAACTCAACACTTATATTTTTTTAAATATATAGACTTTTCTTATATGATTATTTTAGGTTTCACAATAGTCACATGATTTCAGAGTAGTCATTATAGAGGTTGGCCAATGTATGATATCTAGGCTCTATATTTAATTTTTTCTAATTTGTTTAAACAAAAATAATTTTAAAAATAAGTGTTACATTGTAGCTACTTCCTACCTTTAGTCAAGTGTATTGTTAGAAGAATTATGTAGTCATTAATGACCAAGTGATTCTTTAGTAGAGTCTCTTTGTGGCTTGATCATTTTGCTATTGTAAATAAGAATTGTAATATGTTTAAAATTCTATCTAGAATTATGTAACTTCATGCAACATTTTTTTGGGTCCACACATTCAATTTTGACTAGTGCTTAATAGTTTGAAATTGCACTTGAAGTAAAAGTTATAGGCTATTGGTTTGCACAAGTAGCACACTATTATAGTAATCATGTTTCACTAATTGTAAAAAAATTGAATTATTTTGTCATTGTTGGTTTGTTTATGTGTTATAAAGCTCCAATTAAATCCTAGAAATGGCCTAAATGAATAGCCAATTCTTATGCTCAATCATTCTAGGGGTTGTCCAACGAACAGGAGAAAGATTTCATAATTTTCTAGAACCTTTGCACTTAAGGATTTGCAGAACATAAGAGAGTGATCCTATACAATATTAACTAAGATTTTACACAATTCACTCTAGATTTTGTTTAAAAAAAAAAATACTCCCTTTCTTATGACCATGATTTGTAAATAAACAACAAAAAGGGCTAAGATCTTGGATTTTAATGCAACTATGTGTCTAAGAGTATGAAAATAACATTATATAATAAATATTGCTTGAAGGAAAATTTGTTCTTTAAAATTGGTGATCATGAAGAATGTAATTATATCTTATGCTTAAACTGGTGCCTTAAACCTAGGTCACAAAGTCAAGGGAAACACAATTGAAAATCCTTATAAAAATATGATTCTAACTTTGTAAAATCTTAATGACAATACCTTACATTATCATCCTTTTAAAATCATGCAATCAATTCTACTTACCAATCCTTGTATATACCTATTTAAACATTCAAGATCTCTCAGGGTGATCCCATAATAGTGGTTTACAATTTTTGGCCAAACTGGACACTGAAATTATTATTTTTAACTAAATGTTCACATTCGGGCACCTATAGCAGCTAAACTGTGAGGAATTTGAAGATGGTGCAAACTAGAGTTTCATCAAATTTTGTCTGTAGATTCTAAAAATATTTTTTTCAAAATTTTTGGAATCAAATTGCACTTCTTTTTCCATCTCCCACGAAAATAGATTTTTCTAAAAACAACATTTTTAAAAAGTGACCGACACCATATAACGCATAACTTTTTTCCATGAAGGATAAAATTCTAATTCTTTCAAATTTAGATTTGTAACTGATATCTAGTGCTTCCACTTGGTTAGATAGTTTTTTATTGAATATTGTTTCCTTTAATCAGGTTTCAAAGTCAAACGAATTACAATTCGACACAAGCGACTGTATAACGCGTAACTTTTTTTGTATATGTCAAAATTTAATTTTTTTTTGTCTCGATCGGACTTCAATATCTGGTGCACTCATATTTTTCAATTTTTTTGATAATATTCTTTTTCCACATGTGAAGAACAAATAAATTCATTTTCGATGAAAAACCTATGTTTAATAAAACTTAAAAACAAATACATAACAAAACCAAAACATATTAAAACTATATTCATTGGATAGCTTATTCTGAGGAATACCATAATCATTTGAAATAAATTTTTGAATGAATTCATTTGATCCCCCAAAATCTAAATCAAAAAGTGATTTTATCAGCATTTTGATAGGTGTAAAGGAGCACATTTATAGGTATGGTTTTTTAAAGCTAGTGAGGTTCTATCCAAGGGTTTGATCTAAGGTGATTTGATCAAACCCTCTTCAATTGGAATCCTTAAAATGGAACTTTTTAAGGCTTAAATCATTATATTTTCTAAAAATATGTGATTTCAGCTAAAATTTGTTCCTCTCAGGAATTATAAACCACTATTATGACAGCACCCCTCACAAAGAAAATTATTGAGTAAAATCCATGAAAGAAATATTTGTTCACAGGAAAGACTGGAAAGATGAACAAAAATAGATCCTTGATCAATTTTATTCATAAATGCTAAAGGTGGATACATTTAGGAGACAACTACTTACAAAATTGCTATAGTATTTGATTTCTAGATGCTAGTACTATTATACAAAGTTATCAATCACATTGACATCATTTTCTAACTAGACCTTTAAAACTGGACATTTACAGACTGATATGACAAAAATGTTCTGCTTAAAAAAATTTTAAGATCTTCATAAAAGTAAGCCCTGAATTCCCTTTTATAACACTAAGGGAGCAAACAAGCTTCGGGCCTTAGGAAAAATGTCATATTTTTATTTTATAATCTAATCCTAGAAAGAGATAAAAAGATAAAACCTCTTGTAGAAGACAAAAGGAATGTTCCACTAGAAGATAAAAGTTTTTTGAATTGTTGAAGAAGATATTCGTTGATGTTGCAATCATGAAGGAAATGATTATTCTTCAAGGCTTCACTTCTCAAACTAAAAGCATATTCCTTTAAATCAAAGTTGTTGGAGTTGATGTTGAGTAGGCCACAAGAGATAAAAAGAATGCCAAACCTATCGAGTACATAAAAAATGAAAGAATTACCAAATTCTAGGTCACTTAATATTTTTAACTATATGGTAAAAAGATTTATAACCCTTCCAATTGATTATAATTATCATCCAAATCTTAATAAATTCTTTTTGTTGGCTATTTTTATGTGCAAGGATTAAATCAATATTAGACATGTAACATGTATATCTTAATAAAATTAACCATTTCTCCTTTTCAAAATCATCTAGAAGTTTATTAGTATCAATAAACTTATCCATGCAGTTATTAAATAATTCTATGTCAATTTTGTTATCATCACAAATGAAGAAAGAGAAGATAGGAGTTAATTCATTGAATTGGGATTTCCATGTAAGATAATATTTCATCTCCCATCCTCTTTCTTGATGTAAGGCATTCAAATTTCTATATTTTCAAAATTTCTTATCCTTGTCTTTTCCTTCTCTATTATTTGATCCATATATCCCTACATTTATGCCACTAACTTGGTCATATTGTAAGTTGGAAAAATATCCTTCGGTGGATTAGGCTCATGTGTTGATCCTTTATACATTCCTTGTAGTGCATTTATCTTGAAGATCCACTTATTCATTATTTATCTAGTTCTTTCTTTATCATCTGCCACCCTTTTAATTGACATATCCAAGTTGGAATAATCCCTATGTATATTTTCAATCCTCTTCAAAATATCGGACATCAATTATCCCAAAATGATTGACACAACATGAAATATATTTTCATGTTGGCCACTTTGAATACCTTTTAATTGCTCCTCCAATGCCTTGATCTTTTGTCTAAGCTCTTGATTTTCTTTTGCCAAATCTATTGATGGTAGTGCAAAAGAAGAGCTTTTTGCTTGTGTACTTGTTGGAGAAATTGTTGTTTGAGCCTCTTTCACCTATAATTTATTATATTTAGTTGTGAGTGCAAGATGATCCTACAACTTGTCATATTTATTTTGCAAATCCTCTGTAGTAGCATTGCTAAACTTAGCAATATCAACTACTAATGTGGCAGCCTCAACAACAAAGGTTTCAAACACTTTTTTTGTCACTAGGCCTCCCCTAACATCTTGGGTTGATTTTTTGACTTGTGGATTATTAGTTTTTTGGGGGCAAGAGCCCAAATAGCAAGGGTTTCCCACTCGGGGTTATACCCTGATCCTTCCAATACAACATATGCTTGATCCTCTAATTGAAAAGCATCTTGATCTTGCTTCGCGATGGTATCAAAGGTGATGGCTAAAGCAATGTCCCATTTAAGGAGTATTATCAATCCACTATCCCTTACTATTTGTCTCCCCTCCTCTACGGTGTTATTTCTAGCATTGAAATTCATCTCTACTAGTACTTTCTTTGTTACTTCTTCATATTTCTCTCTAGGCACATTTTATTTTCTAGCACCATTTCTAGCCTCCTTTGGAACTCATCCTTTCTTAATCTAATGACAAAATATATGAACTCTTAAGTCTTTATAAACTCATGTTTTTATTCTTAAAATGTTGGCAATCCAATTCTTTGATGTCATTTGTGTTATGCCTCTCCCCTATGGTGCTTGCACCAAGCCAGCTTTGAGGAAACCTTAAATTTCTTGATATTTTTTGGGGAAAATCATTTCTTTATTCACCTCCTCATTAGTCACTTCAATTTCATCATCCTTATCAGGACCAATGGGATAATCAACCAATGGTGACTGATCAACCTTTCTCCTTTTTTGTGGTTTCTCTTGAGGAAGAGGATCATCCAAAATAATTACATTAAGAGGGGATAGGGTTGCTTGTGGTGGAGATGGTGGTGGTGTTACATGATGGGGAGATGTCTAAGTTGGATCTCTTATTAAAGGACCCTTTGGCCCTCTAAATTGAAAGAATAAATTAATGGATTAATAGTTGGGGGCTGATAAGTAGGCCTTTGTTTAAGAGCTAGAGCTTTTCCAATTATTTTTTTAATGTTTTACAAGATCATCTTGATCCTTGCAATTGGGTCCTTTATTTCTGCAAATGTACCCTGATAATTATCTAGTCCTTTTTACTCTTAGCTTCTTCAACCTTCCTGAATGTAGTCCACTTGAATTTTATGTCATTTATTTCTTTTTCATCTTTACAATTCCTGATGACATCTTCACTAAAGTAAACTTAGTGCTGATATGCTGACATTTTTATGTTTATTCTGATTTGGTTTATATACCCCTTTAGATTAAAGGCTCTTGTAATTTCTTAAGCCATCTTATATTTCTTTAATATAGGGTATCTTATCTAATCCTTCTCTATTTAGACTAAAGTCAACAAAAATTGTAATGTATAGAAAGGAACACTTCTTCTACCCACAAAAAATGAAACTTGTCAGTTTCACTCAATTGCCATATGATCTCAAGAAATTCTAGCCTGAAAGGCACAAACCTTGGAAAAATGTGTGGTCCCACAGGGCATCCATAAACTCTTAACACTGTGGAATCAATATGGAGATAATAATCTATCCAATTGTGTTGGATCCCCAATTTTGGATTCCTCTCCATTGGTCTTAAGAAGTCTAAAATTTATTTTTGCAATCTGACCTCTACAACTCCCATAAGTGAAAGCACTTTCCTAACAAAGTGATTTAAAAAAAAAATAACTTGCATCTTCACAATTCATGTGCCAAATGTGTGTCTTGTATTGGACTAGGATGGAATTTCCTTCACCATCATCTAAATGAATTTGGAGGATCAGACCCCATTTCTTATTTCTTGCATATCAGAACATGTGGCAAAGCAAGGAATACCTTATGAATTGATTGTTTTGTTTCTTTTCTTAATCTCAATCAACTGCTTGTGAATGGAATTTGCAACATAAGTTTCAAAATCAAATTAATCATTAACAAGGGGATTTTGAATGTCTACTACCACATACATTAGATGGACTAAAATATTATCCTCTAGATCCCCTCCAAGGACTTGGCATAAATCATAATAGGTTGTGATGAAGTAATCCTCAAAAGATTCCACTTTGAATGGCTTTACTTCATTTGGAGGGATCTTGATAGACTTCCTATCAAAACCCTTCACTCTATACTTAAGTAGCTAGTATTCCCTAAAGCTGCTTCTGTCATGTTGATATTTATGTTTGGAGGACTCAAAATCAATGGACTTACTAGTAGCCAGGTTCAAATTGAACACTTTTGAAATGAAGGCTTTGTCAATTCTGATTAGTTCACCACCATTAGCAGTTGTGACCATTCTCACATTTTCATCATAATTGGCTACAATGCCCTTTAGGAAGTCCGCATCCATAAAGACATTGGGTACTACCAATTTCCCCAAATCATAGGTCCATACATTTAAAATTGTGACCTTTGAGTTCCTCTTTCCATACCAGTGGACAAATAATCGCCATCTTAATAATAGAATTTCAACATCTCTACATTCAAAGGAACTGTCAACTATTTTGATAATAACACTAGGACCATGAACCCTAACTAGTATTTTGGTCAAACCAAGAAGTTGGGAAATTTTTTCTTCACCTAATGCTCTTTTGAAGAAGAATCTTGGCTTTTTGATGGACTCATGATTACAATTTAAATTTGGAACTAAGGCTTTTTAAGGAATGGTTCTAGGCTTCTTTTAAAACTTTTTTTCTCCTTTAGACACTAATCTACAATAATTCAAAATAATTCAGGACACTTACAACATAATTTACCATAATTTTAAACCTTAGAACAACAATTTAAGTGAATTTATTGGTCACAAATGTACTTACTTATTCTTACACTTCTAAAAACCATAATTGTCATGGAATACTCTTGAGCTCTACAAATTCTTCTCATTAGATGCTTAGAATACCAAGTGAACCATTTCTATGATGGTAATAACATTTATAGAAGGAAATCCACTAAGGATTCGATAGAATCCATCTTTTCTACCATTACTCTCAGCCTATGCAAGCTAGAGCATGCAACCACCCATTCTCCAAGTTTGAATGTGGGCCATTGGTCATTGAGAAAAAAGATAAGATCTAATGGTTGCTAGCTATTGATTTGAATATTTTTTACATGAGTTGAAAAGATCTTCGACCAATAGACTTACTCCATGCAAGACGACCTTTACACATCATCACGATACATGCCATCAAGAGAAAAGACAAAATATATGTCATACTAGCCATATGTTAGCTTTCCACACTTTCACAGCCTAAAAATTGAGCCGCTAAAAAGAGCCCATGAAATCACAGAATTTTCTAAGATTGTGCCATGTGTTATTCAATCCATGCTTTAAAATGATCGCTTTTGATATAGAACCTATCGAAAATAATGAGAAACTAGCACGTGTCCCCTTGATGGCTTCAAACCTTGACATGTATCCCTTTTCGTGATTCCATGGACCTCATATAATATTTCTTTGAAATTCCCCACAAAATGGCGAAATACCAATAAAATTATGTCACGTGTTGACCTTTGGATGCATTTGATGGAACACCTTTAAGAACATGCCATGTTCCTTTCTTTCACAGTTTCGTAAGGTACTTGTGGGTCGGCCACGAGGTACTCCACAGAATGGTAGAACACTTCAAAAACTTGCCATGTGGCACTTGTATGGTACTCATAAGGGTCCCACAACGATGGGCAATGCTTAGCACACCACATGTCACCATTTCTTCAGTTACACAAACATCCTTTGTCTTTAGTAATAAACCCTCCATAGAATTGTAGAATCCAGTAGAGATGTGGCATTTATCAACTCTTCTTTGGTTCCATGGGCCTTTTATTCATTAAAATACTCCTACAAGAAGGGATAATGGGGTCTGGGCACTGGTCACTTAAGGGTCCAAAGCACATGTGCTTTCATAACAACTTATCATTATTAGGAAATGAAGGGGCCAACTTAATAAAATAAAGGGCGTGTACATAAGACCTTAGGCCCTTAATAAATCATTTTTAGGACAATGGGTTTATGTGGTAACCTTAGGCATAAGGGGTCGGTAAACACATGAATATGAGACTCAATGTTGTAACATAAAATACTAGCAATGGGCGATAGCCAGTCAATGCATGATTAAAACAAAAGTAACAACACTTGCTTGGAGTTAGGGTTTCTAGGGTTTTAGACCTAAAACAACAGTATTTATATCAATCCCTAGCACAGAGATATCATTCTGAAGCTAAAGGTATGAGCAAAAGACCAGGAGCCAAGAGATTTTGCAAAAAGTACTACCAGTCATTTCTACACAAAAGTGATGAAGCAAGACTAGATAATAGCACATTGTTATAATAAATATAAATGTAAAACATTATACCTATTTTCTACTCTAGTTGTATTATATATCATGGATTAAATTTTTTTATGATGAATTTTATATAAACTTAAATTTTATAGAGTCAATATAAAAAAAACATCACTAAACATTTTACAAAGGGGAATAAATTTCTTTTGAATTATGAATTGGTTCATGTATTGCATTTTATTTATATTAGTTTGTGAGAACAATCAAGATAATGGATAACCAACCAAATATTTCAAATTTAACAATAAACATAATAAAACTAGACCAATCACCGTGCAGAAGCTAAGATTGTGTTCATTAGTATTAAGTTTTCACTTGACAAGGGCTACTCCAAGATTTGGGTGGAGGGAGATTCTCTCAACATCATTAATTGCCTATGTGGAATTCAGAAACCTAGCTGGAAAATTGATCAGTTGATCGAGGATGCTATAATGATGCTTAGATCTTGTGAGGAAACTTGTGTCACTCATATATAGAGAGAGGGAAACTCATAGGTAGATTTCTTCGCTAATGAGGCTATTAGAATTAATGATTTTAAGGCATGGGAGGAGTACTCCCTCCTTCCCGAGGATGTTAAGGTTTTATTATGAAAAGATGGATACGGGTAAGCTTAACCTATTTCCATTGTTAAATTTATTATTGCTTGCATTGTCGTTGCACGCTTTGTGTGTGTTGCTTCGTTTTCTTGCTCACAAACATCCGTCTCTTTTTAAGGGTTTCATTTTATGGTGAATGTGATCATGGGGGGTGACCGTACTAGGATTGAGCCCCATCCTTGTGCAAGATGGAGGAAGAACCATAAAATTTGGAGGATTTTAGAGCATGGAAATTTCACGCCTTTCCGTGAAAGGCTTTACGGACATGATCCTAAGGCTTTGACAAATGTTTTCAAGTTTTGGCACAATCATAGGTTACAGGTTGGGGGATTGGAGTTTGTGATTAATGAGGAGTTTATAGCTGCTATCATCGATTTGTCATTGTTGGGTCACAAGTTCTTCAAGGAGAGGAAGAGTAATGAGGATGCCATGGACCAATTCTTTAAAGATGAGGAACAAAAGAAGCTAATTAAGTTGCCTTCTTGGGGCTATGAATAGACATCTCTAAAGAAAATTTGGGCTGATGTTGCAGAGGTGATAATGTGGTATGTTACCTTAGACGGTCAATTTACTATAATTTTAGGTCACCATTTCACTTTGTTGAATCATTTCAGACATGGTTTATATAGCTCGTTCCCTTTCTCTCTTTTTTCTTCATTAGAGGTGTCGATGTTTTCTCATCTAAAAAATAGGAGGGCGCCTGTTCTTCATGAGGGCCTCATTTTTCTCATAATGGAGCATGTGAGAGCAATCATTCATGTCAAGTCAATTATAGGCAAGGAGAAGGTTGTTAGTGAAGGTTATCTCTCGACTAGTTCAAATACCAATACTGCTAGTGAGGAGGAATGGAATCAAGAGGCTAAGGGTGGGTCTTCTTCCCCTATGGCGACCCCTTCTAAGAAGAGAAAGAAGGGGAACCTCAAGGGGAAACGTGCTACTAAGAATATTGTTGTACAAGAGTTGGAGTCCCATTCTGCTAGCAATGACATGGATGTTGTTTCTGGGGATTCACAATCTAAGGGAAATGTTGGGCTTAGTGGGCAGGATTCTACTGCAAATGGTCGTAAGTAGGAGGGCATGCCTGATAATGTTTTTGATTCAGGTAAAAAAAGGTTTTGAAGGGACCCGAAACCCTTTACAATAAAAAATAAGGCTGTAGAAAGGACAGCCTACAATCAGCCAAAAACTAGCCCCCAAACAAGACCCGTCAGGCTTTACATTTAGAACTACTCTTGTGGGAACAGAGAGTCACGTCAAAAGAAGGCCTAGAGGATTTTCTCTTTCCCTTAATAGTAATCTAGCCTTCTTCCACACATGTTGCCTTATCATGCTAGGCCAACCCATAATTTTCCTGAAGATGAAAGTTAGCAGCCTTCATCTCAGAGTTTTCATCACTATTCCTTCGTGCAGGCCTAGCCTTATCTGAAGAACCACCAGAACTGGCCGACATGACACTAACACCAAAAATGGCAACTTGAGATCCAATCCTTTGCTCAATAGGGGAAGCCTCAGCAACCCCACCATTTGGGACATTCAGAGGGGATACCTCAAGACCCTGAGAATTTGAAACAACAACCTCATAAAAACTCCTGTGTTGATTAGATTTCTTCTCAACCATATAATGTTGTTGAGAATCTCCTTTCCACCATGTAGCCGTCATAGATATTTTCTCGAATCAACATTGTGCAACAACATGACTTGTTTTAAAACATCTTCTACATCAGAAATAAGGATTCCAAGGAAATGCCACAAAGGACTTCCAAACGTATTGCTAAGATGAAAAAATAGGTGGTGAAGGATGGTTTGAAGGGCTCCAAGGACTAGAGTAAGGGGAAGGGTGTTGAGGATGTTTTTGTTGAAATAAATGACTCCCCTGGGTACATGTAGGATCATGATGGGCCAAAAAGTGGCGATATGATGGGTATGTGTAGGGTATGTGGCTGACGACTTTTTTTGAACCCAAAATTGATGAAACGAAATGGGATTTTAAAGGATATTCTCAACTTTCCACCAATATAAATTATGATTTGTACTTTGAATTTAATAAATAATTAAATTATTCATTTTCTATTTGAATTACGACTAAAGTCCTGATTGATAGGCTGATTGAAAAACATCTATAGCTTTCAAATGGTGTCACATTTTTTGAATCTAAAACATGTGTCACATTCTATGCTTCACATACTATAGGATTAAAAAAATAAAATGAATTTCATGAAATTTTGACCAAGTTAAGGTCGTCAGACATACGATATTTTATATTTTTTTAAAGTAATAAAATATTCATGATTAATTATTTACTTGGAAAAAAATTACAAAAAAATATGCATCACATCGGGACATGAGTCCTCTACTTATATCTAAAATCTTATAAAAAAATATTAT
Source organism: Sequoia sempervirens (assembly GCA_007258455.2). Taxonomy (NCBI): domain Eukaryota; kingdom Viridiplantae; phylum Streptophyta; class Pinopsida; order Cupressales; family Cupressaceae; genus Sequoia; species Sequoia sempervirens. Next base: position 2,757 of record VDFB02336795.1, on the reverse strand, counting down.
CATTTTATTGTGGTTAGGGTGGTCAGACAGACACCTACTTATTTTTTTCCTAAAATTTAAGTACTACTACATTGAAATTTCAAATTTTCACCAAATATAATTTATTTTAAATAAACCTAGTAGTTTAGAAACTACATTCAATTTGCTACAGATTCTATTCTTACATATTTTTGAAATAATATAGATAACATTCATATTTTTACGTCAAGTTTCCTAACTTTGATTTTTCTAAATTTTTCACCACTTAAGGGCCTGTTTTTCCATGATGATCTTGCACATACCCCCTATTCCACATACACCCAGTGCATATTTTTCTGGTGGGAAGACTATGCATGAGGAGGAGGGGGTTAATATGAGTATTGGTAAACCAAATCCTCTAAAGGTGAATCCTCTCTCCAAAGATTTCTTATACCTCAATGACGACAACACTTCAATGTTCAAGCTTCTGGACATGGCTCGTGTGGCGGCTACTGGTACATTCAAGCTAGCAAAGTGAACACTATAGGAATTTAATAGGGTGAATATCAAGATCAGGGGTCTGAAAGAGAACTTGTAAAATATGCCGAAGGGTACTTCCTCAGATATTTTGATTGAAAGACTTGTGGACTTAGAGTGTTCCTTTTCATATTTCAAATCCATATGTGAGTAGCGCCTCTTTGAAATGGAGGCTAAGATTAATTATACGAATGGGGAAATCAAGAAGCTTTTGCTTGTCAGCCACAGTTCGTTCAAAAATAGTGTTGAATCTCTAGAGGTTTTGTTTTGCAAGATAAGTGAACTTAGGGAAGATCAACTTTACTTTGTTGAGCTAATGGAGAAGGACCAGGTTTCAAAAGGGAAGGGGAAGAAGGTTAGAAAGGATGAATCTCAAGTCCCTTGCACAAGAAGTATGGGCAACCCAAGGAAAACCTTTGAGGAGGAGAAGAAAGAACATATGGAAATGGTCAAACTACATTGTAATCAGGAACTTGAGGTCACTAGCACCTTAAAGAACATGAAATAGTTTTTATTTCTATGTTTTGTTCTTTTTCTATGTTTTGTTGTTGGTTTTCTATTTTTTGGTTGTTGTTTTGTTGTTGGCTACTACTAATGGTCCAAGGTCTTTATCTATGAGCAATTTTTTGTCTTTTTAGTTGTAAAGGGTTTCAAGTCCCTTCAAAACGTGTTTTCCCCTTATAATCAAAACAATAAACATAATAAAAGAATTTAAGATATTTTCTTACATATATTATATTTTTACATATTCATATATCAATTAAATTATATTTGTTGATATAACAAAATTATTTTAAGTATATAATATAAATAGATATAAACCAATGATCAATATACAATTATTATAAGGGTGAAGAGTCATTGCTATGTGTAAAGGTTACTAATAGTGATTGAGGAGTTAGATAGAAGTGTGAATATTGGAAATTAAATTCTATAAAATTTTATTTAACATATAACTTGAATAGATGAGAAAATTGTCATTTTTTCAATAATTTTTCATGCAAGCATGGAAAAAAGGATGCTAAAGTGCTCATTTTTTAACATTAAAGTAATATTGATGGCTAAAATTAGATATATTTTTTTGTTATGTCAATTAAAATTCATATAAAAATTTATGAATCATAAATTAGAGATTGGTTTAAATATCAATCGATACACATTGTAGTGTAAATATTTTGTTATAGATTATTTTACTTTGGTAGCTTTCAAAATATTTTTTTATAGATAATATGAAATTAATACAATATAATAAATTAAGGTTACAATAAATTTGTCCATCAATACACATGTATCTTGCAATAAGAGGGTGAACTAAACAATTGATTGTTTTTAGAGCATTCTAAACTATATTGGTAAACAAAAATAGACATGTATGATTGGTTGATTCTTGACAAGCTAATAAAAAATACTTGTATTTTGAACACTGGAGTATCTACCATAGTAGGTATTAACATGATTTATAAATGTATAGGGAGAGTGGTTATAGAATAAAAAAGGCTAAGATCAATGTCAAGTAGTCATAGAGAAATCATATGGTGTATGATGTATGGTCAAGTGATAAGTATGTTGTATTTAAATAAATTAAAAATGTGGTCTTATGGACAAGGAACAACCCACTCACAAAACTCAAATTAAAAAAGAAAAAGAAAGAGGAGAACGCACCTATGATACAAAGTCCACTATTGAAAAGGCACAAATGACCCCAACCAAAAGGTGGAAGCAATATAGTTCTAATGCCTACTCCATCATGAAATGTTGAATTCTTATATTTTCAATTTTAAGTCTAAAATTTTAATTTTAATTCTTTTATAATATATCTTTTAACTAAAATTTAACTTCATCTCTATGATATAATATTTCTTTGAATCATATTTTTGTTATTTTTATATATTTTATTGTTTCTAAATCACATATGTTTGAGAGATCGTGCTATGTCTTTTCAAAAAGAATCTTTATCTCATTAAAATTCTAGAGTTAATCTAAAAACTAGCCTTTATGATGCAATTAGGGTCTTCTATGGACTATTAGAGAAAAATGTAAATTAGATAATGAAATGTTAGTGAGAATATCTATTATAACATTCAGTTAGTTTTTAAATTGCTAAAAGAAAGGAGAGCTCTATTGTGGAATTATTCTTCTTGCTTTTTGTTATGATTTGTTCTATTTGTATAATCTTAGTATCCTTCAGTATTTTTATATCTTGGTTTTATGTTAGTTAGGAACTTTTTTATTTTTCATTATATATTTTTTTATATTTGATGA
>VDFB02336794.1:0-26305 GCA_007258455.2 Sequoia sempervirens | reverse complement strand
AATTTTTATTTTTTCAATCCTATAGTATGTGAAGCATATAATGTGATGCATGTTTTGGATTCAAAAAATGTGATATCGTTTGAATGCTATAGATGTTTTTCAATTAGCCTATCAATTAGGATTTTAGTCATAATTTGAATAGAAAATGAACAATAATTACTTATTAAATTCAAGGTAAAGCATAATTTATATCGACGGTAAGTTGAGAATCTTCTTTAAAAACCCTTTTTCATTTCATCAATTTTGGGTAAAAAAATAGTCATCAGCCACATACCCATCATATTGCCACTTTTTGGCCCATCACGATCTTGCACATACCTTTTTTTTGTTGTGCAAGTTTTCCTTTGCACCCAGATGCTCCTGCATCATTGTAATGTTCTTATACTTGATTTACACATATTTTTATTTTCTTTGAGATGATTACATCATGTGAATTTCTGTGCTTCATTCAATTGAAAGACTCATTCTAATCTTATGCAGTCACACAAAGATAACATGACCTTCAAGTCTCTAAGTAATTTTATAAGTACAATAGGTTACCATATGTAAGGTTCAACACAGTTTCTACCTACAGAGAAGTACAAGAGCATATAAAATAAAATGGATCTTATAATTCTAAAGGATATAATCTCCTATTCAAGACTTTAATGTAATAGCCATATTATCTTAAATCTCAACCATGCCATTGTGGACCATCAAGACATCCATCAAACTGCTTGTTACAAACTTGACCATTGCTACATACCCAAAGCATGAAAGGAGTCTATAGATTAACACTAGAAAGAACTCTAGAATAACATGAAAACCCTCTAAAATCTAGTGGTTGCATCATCATGTGAATTATTTCATTGTGATAGACAAAAAAAAAGTCAATATTTATTATTATTTCTAAATATTTATGCCATATTTCCTCACAATAGACATCAAAATAAATGATACTAATGTGTGAATAAATGGCACTAATTTGAGGTAGATCAGATTAGTGCAAGAATCTTGCCATTGAAACTAATAACTGTAGACACTGAAAATTAACCTAGGCCCGCAAGCTCCATTTCTCACCACTTTCGTCCTAGCATAATTAAGATACTTAATTATGTTATCCAGTCCATTTTCATCTATTAATTAAATAATTTTAATTATTTAATTAATTCATTTCTATTGATTAGATAAACTAATTGTGTCACTAATTTCTTCCTCTTCTTCAATAGTTAAATAAATTATTATTTATTTAATTATTTTGTCACCTTTCATCTATAGTTAAATAATTACCATTAATTATTTATCTATTCATGGTCCTTTAATTCTTCTATATAGAAGTTAAATTAACAATTATTAAAAAATTATTTAACTATCCTGCATGTCTAATTTTATCTTCTATTTAATTTAAATTGATTAATTTAATTAAATGCCTCTTTTGTCATTTTTCTAAATAAATAATTTGGATAAATTAATTTCACTCTGTCCATTACTTCAATATTTTGAATAAATAATTTAAAAATAAATTATTTATGCACCACTCTGGTCAAAAGATACTCATTGCCATAATCCCCTGTCATAACATTCATTTCCTGTCATAGCTTGCATGTCCTTGCATGTCCTTACATGCCTATCCTAGCCTACATGTTTGTCATGGCCTGCATGTCTTTGCATGTCTTCCTGTCATGATTCCTCCAAGAATAGCATATTCTTGGTGCATCAATTCTGGACCATTGATCTTGGAATATTTTCTAAGACTTAATCTCAACCATCCATTTCGTAACATCCCTCTCATGAATTCCTATCCATTGATCTTGGAATCTTTCTAGAAGATTAATCTCAACCGTCCATTCAAGTGGTTGTCTATAAAAGCAACCTTCCTTCTCCATTTTTAGCTTAATAGCTATTCTTCTTCAACTTTCTACTTATCATTTGCAGGTATTTGCACAAGTCACACTACAAATCTAAGGGCATATTTTCAAAAGGAGAAATAGGAGAGCAAGAGAAGTGATTCAAGTTCAAGCATGGGGAGTAGTTTAATTTAATATTTTATTTTCCTTATGCTTACTTTGTTTTCTCTTGTTTGGATGAGGTTAATAGTTTAGAAGTGTTAGCTGCCACTTTATCTATTCTATTTGATCTCTAACCCCATCTCACATTTGGTGAACTCCAAAAAAATAGGCTAGTTTCATACTTGCATTGTCATCATCCTCATTTGAGCAATCCCCTTTTATGGTTGAGACTAGGCTTTAAAGACAAAGACAACAAAATGGAAAACTTTGGACAAGATTTCAATCCCAACATTGATAATAACACTTATGACATGAACCAACATTGGACTTTTTCTGATCCATTTCACAACTTGAACATGCAATCTTCCATGAACATGCCATTTTCATCACAAAATCCTTCTAAGCCATTCATACAAAGAGACCAAAATGGACGAGCATATGTAGAAGACTTAAAAGCTGCAATGAAAAATCCTAATATAGCCTCCTTTGTAGAAAAATTAGTCTTACATGACCCTCAAAGGTATTTATCCATGCTTTTGGACAAAGGGGCTAAGTTACCACAAGGATTTGACATAAATACTTTGAGACCTCCATCCATCTACCCTCCATCTATCTACCCTCACCATCAATAGTCACTTAACATAAATCCTACCATTAATTCACAACAAACATCTAGTTATCACCCTTATCCTAACCTTGACAAGGGAAACCAACTATCCACTAGTCCATTACGAGTCCACATCATATTCTAGTCCTTCACCTACCAATCCCATCCAAGTCTACATGCCTTATGAACCATCTACCAACTCATGTCAAGTCTCCACATCATACCTTATTAATCTAGTCCAAGTCCCCATGCCATATCCTAGTCCTTCACATACTAGTCCAGTCCAAGTCCTGATGTCCTATCCTAGTTCTTCATCCATTAATCCTTTTCAAGTCACTCCCTCACAAGCTGCATTTAGTCATGAAAATTCTATCATTGTACAAAGTCAAATCCCATTGTCTAAACTTGAGGATACATGTCAAAATGAAAGCTCAAAGCATGACATTATAACGTCACCTTCATGTCAAGAACAAGGTAGTCCATCCCATGACCTTATCTTAAATTCCATTCAAGAAACCCTTCAAGATAACCATGACATTCAAAATACACCTATCCTTAACAAAAATTCCATTTCCGATTATATCATTTGTGACAACCCCATCTTTGACCAAGACCCTACTATTGACCAAGAAATCCAAAATGATCCACTCATCGACCTTTATGCCATTCATGACCAAACATCTGAGACTAATCCTACTCAAAATCCAAGCACATCCACTTCCAGAAATGAAACACTTGCCTCCATGAGACACATAGACGATATTCCTCCAAAAAAAGAATCTTCCACTAGGGACATGCTTGCACTTGATAAAGTTATAGCTGAAATCATTGGACTCTATGACACTAAACATAATGATGGGTTTGACATTGCCTTGGATGCACCAACAAAATCATTTGAACTTGACATGTCACAAGATCAGACTAAAGATATCAGTCAGAAAGATGGCCAACAAGACAATGAAGCAAAGACACTTTATCAACTAGGGTCATCTACTCTTGTCAAAGCCGGATTTCTCACAGATGAGAACATTACAAGTGACAATGTCCACATATACCATGATGGGATAGCATCTTGCTTTCAAAACAATAAATACCCCATCACAAACGTAATCTGTCAAAGCATGCATTATCAAGGCAAAGGACTAGGCATACTCGAGCAAGGCATTCAAGACCCAATACAACTTCAGGAAAATTACAGACATCAAGGTCTTGGCTATTCTTCAGTTAGTAAATCAAATGATGTTAGTGGAACCTCCTCGATACTGGGGGCAACCTTGTCAAATACAAACGTCAAAATAGATTCCATGAGAAATCCTTGTCATAAGATTGTTGCCAACACCCCATCCACCTACACCATAAACCATCATTCTCAACATCTTAAACCTTCCCTTTGGAACCAAAAAAAACAAGTCTTACAAAGTAAAAAATCAAATGTCAAAGGCCATCAAATCAGACAAAAATACAAGTGGACAAATGAAATTAAAATGGATCCCAAAGAAAAGTGGATCAAGCAAAGAAAATATGACAAAAGAAAAAGTTAATCAAAATGTGGAGCCACAAGAAAAAAGGACTCCCACATATAACAAATGTCCACCTCCTTCAAAATGGTCATCAAACAAGGCATCTAAGAGTGTTGGTTCCAAACGTCGTCCCAATCAAAATTTCAAAATTCGTCATCCACCATCCCAAGTTTGGAAAATAAAAAGTGATTCATCCAAACGTCCAAACAACCTTTCCACATCTACCATCATTTGTCGTAATCCTACATCTCACCTAAAGTCCAAAAATCCCATGTCACAAATCCGTCACATCATGGCAGCAACTCTTTATCACAAGGACTCTCATGGCACTCTATTGCGATGTGCATATTTTGATAAGGCCAACTCTAGTATCAAAAAGGATCACAATGAAATCAATTAGTTGCATACAAGCGCTATGATCCTAACAAGACAACTTCTTCAGCAAGGTCATTATTGGCATATCATGGCACCAGTCTCTACATTGACACCGTCAGTGGAATCAGAATAGTCAATGGTCATCTAAAGGATCTAGGCTATTCACAAAATCAAAATACAAAAAAAAAAATTGAAAAATAAAAAAAAATGTCACCTTGATGAAAACCTGGCAAACAGGCATCCATGTGACATCAAAAAAATAAAAGTCAAGAAAATAGTAAAGAGAAAAATTTCGTCCAACGGTGAAAACCTGGCAAACAGGCACCCTGGATAAATACCATGATGAAAACCTGGCAAACAGGCGTCATGTGTAAAATAAATCATCAATGTGGACTTTTACACTTGGGGGCAAGTCGTCTCATTTTCCCATTTCCTCATGACATTTACACCCATCCATTTCATCCATATCATTCCCCTGTCCATTTTCCTAGCTACCTTGGTCTTGACATAAAATATGAAAACATAAATCATGCTTTGGGAAAAAATCTTGACATGTCAATCCTTTGGTCACAAACTATGCATGCAATATCATGTCATTGTCGTCATAACCTCATTATCCCTATGTGACATAGTCCTTGAAGATCATATGCCAATTCCTCTAGTCGCATGTCTCCTACCAAGGCCACCAATCAGTCTTTCATGTTTATCACCTATCTTGGCTTTCCCTTGTCAAATGGTCTAAGGGTAATCATCATCCCATTTAGTCATGAACACAAGTCATTCCAATCATGTTATGCAACCACCCATCAAACAACGTCCTCATTATCACTTGTCAATTGGTATTCAACTTGACTAGTGACACAATCATGTCTATCCTTGAAATCATTCACATGCATCATAAATATGTCAAAAATCCCTAAAAATAAGAAAATGTCCTGAAAAAAGACTTAAAAACTAGAAAATGTCCTGAAAAAAGACCTAAAAACTAGAAAATGTCCTGAAAAAAGACCTAAAAATCAGAAAATGTCCTAAAAAAGACCTAAAAATCAGAAAATGTCCTAAAAAAGACCTAAAATCAGAAAATGTCTTGAAAAAAGACCTAAAAACCATAAAATGTCCTGAAAAAAGGCCTAAAAATCATAAAAATGTCCTGAAAAAAGACCTAAAAATTGAAAAATGTCCTGAAGAAAACACAAACTTCCAAAACAGAATCATGTTAGTCAACACAGTCAAGTCAATTCAAGTCTTGAATAGTCTTTGTCATTGTCGAACTATGTTGTCTCTGTGCATTTGCTACGTAGGCAAGGCTCATCTTCGAGCCCTTGAGACATTAGGTCAGTCCTATTAGGTTTGTTAAAATAAATCATGACTCAATCTTTCGTCAACAAGACAAAGTATTTGGTCGTGTCAAACTACGAGGTGTCTGAGTGCATGACGTAGGCAAGGCTATCTGTCGATGGGCCCCCGAGGCCGCACTAGGTCAGTCCATTAGGGTTCATTGCACAATTTTTGCACACATGTATGAAATAGTCTTTAAACTTAAATGAACAATCTACCCAAGTGAACTTTGACAATCTGTCAACAGAACATGACAATCATCTTGGCATAGCAAAATCAGTCAATCTCGGTCAAACTTAGTCAAGCTAGTCAAATCTTGCTTACTCTTTAGATGTGTCCCTCTGAAGGGTAGCCCATCATTTAATCATTCCCTAGGATGTGTCCTTCCTAGGCATCGTCATCGTCATTCGACATTTTGAGCAATCCTCTTGACATTTAAGGATCACCCCTCTTGACATCAATGTTCTTTCAGATGTGTCCTGAAGAACAACCCCTATTATTTATGCCTTAAGATGTGTCCTTCCTAGGCATCATCACTGTCACCTAGAATTTTGAAGGATCCTCTCGACTTTTGGGGGTTTCTCCTCTTAACATCAACATTACTCAGGATGTGTCCTTCCTGAATTTGGCAATCTTCAACACTCATCATCTTGGCATCATCAAAACCTTGACACCCTGGCATCTCGACATCAAACTAGACATCTTGACATTAAAACACTTGGAAAACACTTGGCACTTGTCTATTGATTTTTCATCATGTTACTAGTTTTTCAGCGAGATCTTGACAATAGGATTTAGAGAAGCAGCGACGTATCATGACATTTGTCTTGTATTTTGACACTCATGTTACTAGTTTCTCAGTGATGTCTTGACTCCAGGATTTAGAAAAGCAGCGATGTATCATGATGATGGTTTTGGATTTATTTTGTCCTTTTTGGTAACCATGTTGCTAGTTTCTTGAGGATGTCCTGGAAATAGGATTTAGAGAAGCAACGACATTTCATGATTTGTACTTCTTGTCTTTTTCTGCTTGTGGTTGGTTATGGTAGAAAGACTGGGGAAAAATGTTTCTTTTTGTATGAGTCATGATCATCCTTGTCTGTGACTACTTATCTCACGTGATGGTACAACCTTGCACACCTTGGTCTATGTCATATCATGGTGTTTGTTGGCCATTACAATAATCTGCCCAATGATGATAAATATAAAAATGTAAGTATGAAAGTTGGTTCCCCTATTTTTTTTTTCATCTAGCTTTCCATCTTCATCCTCCCTTCTCTTCCATGCTAATATCCATGCCCTTCCAAGATAACATTTCTTTTGTCTTTCATCCTCTAGTCTTCTCATCAATTTCGAGAGCACACCCATGTTCATGGAACCCATCTGTCCTCTCAAGGGGGCATACCGTAACCCTCCTCATTATTCTTCCTCATCTTATTTTGCATTGAGGCATAACTTTGACTTATTTTTCTTTGTCACAATGCGACAGGCTGCAATAACATCTAAAATGTGCTCATTTGTTGAGGTTCTAGTCAGTGTGGAAAGCTTGTATTACTCTTTAAATGAGAGGCAGATCACAAGCATATGAAATATTTCTTGCTTGGGTCTAAAGAAAACTTTAAAGCAATAGACCTAAATTTCAATTTCATTTTCCCTCCTAGATGAAGGAGATGTTAATTTGAAAGGAGGTCGATAGAAGTATTCTACACAATGCAACACTCAATGCTACAATTACTTTAGTACACATCAATACAAGAAGGGAAAGGTTATAAAATGCGTTGAATATCATTTCCTTGATTAAGAATACAAAAGTCATTAGAACCTTGTTAGAATATTTAGTATTATTGGAACCAATTGTAAAAAGAGGAAACATTCAAGTAGGACAATTCATGAACCACTGCGCTAGAAACATTCATGTGAAAAGTGGAAGAATTCATGAAGTATACAAGAAAAGATGTACATAATTCATGTTTTATTGTGTCCATTTGTGAATGTGATGATTTCTTGTACATTCTGTAAAAAAAATATTTTGGCAGACCACTTTCTTTTTGAGTCATATAGCTTGAATAATGGAGGAATGTGATAGAATTTGAAGGTGGTTTTACACTCACAATAGAAATTAAAATAAATCAATTTCTATTACAAACCTATGTGGAATCAGGGTTTCAATATTAAGACAAGGGAAGCACCTGCCAAATACATGGAGACCACTATAAGAGGAAGAGGGGGCATTTGTTATATGGATTCACAAGGACTCAGACTAGAACAAATAATAGAGACCTGCTATTATGTATGCAAATTTTAAAGAAAATAAGGATAGTGTTAGTCGGATATTTTACTTGTTGTCGTTTACTTGTTGTCGACCGTAGTTGGCCTCGGTCGTAGTCGGCCTCGGTCATACTCGGCAATTGTTAAATAAAACAATAGTTAGTAGAGAATAATAATGTCATGTAATGTCATGTACTTTCGGGAAAATATGTTTAGATTAATGTTAATGTAATGATGTTATGAAACGTCGTGTCGGTTGGTTGTCTAACCACCGCCGAGCGTTATATGTAGTCGGGTGGGAATAGTCGGATTATGCGATGCTGCTATTGATGCTATTATGCTATGAAAATAATGAATGAGTTTTGTTGCCGATGATTATACTGTAAGCATTGTGATACCCTTTGTACATGATATTCCTGAGAATGAATAAAGTTTCTGGCATTTTACTATGATATCTTTCAGTTTACTGTTTTATCCTATGTTCTGCATATTACAACGTTTGCCAGTAGTACGTAAGTTGAATCCCATTCCGTAGGCAAACATTTGGCGCCGTTGCCTGAACGGACTAGGGCATCATCCACCATGGCAGCGTAATGGGTCAACCAGCGGAAGAACCTATAAATGCTAATGAGGAACGAGAAGACTCATTGACAGAAGATTTGGTAAATTTGTGGAAAATCTCGCTCCGTGATCACGTACGTAGGGAATCCCTCATTCGGGAGATCCTGAGGAAGTCATCTGGGATCGGCTGGAAGTGAACGACGAGGTGAACCACCTCTGAACCGCATGCCCAGGTTGCTGGCCCGCCATTTCATTATTCTGCAAGACTTGCGAGAGGAAGAAGCCCGTGAGCGCCGAAGGCAGCAAATCGTGCAACGTTGTGAAGACCGAAACAAACGGGAAGAGGAAGAACGGGATACTAGTCGGCGCCGCACTTCCGGCAACCAGCAATGATCGCTTGAACAACTAAATGCCCGTACGGCCGAACAAAGATAAGAATAGAGTACCTGACGGGCACGGGACTTCGGAAGAGCAAGTTCGGCGATCACTCAGACTACAAGAGCAAGAAAATCGGCGAAGACGACTAAGGCAAGTCGGTAAGGAACTAGATGAGGACTTAATTGAAATCAATCAGAGCATAAAAAGAACATATGAAAATTTGCAAAAAATAGACACATCTATTGAACGAGCACACTACAGTTTGATAGAAGGAAGGGACAAAGACCCCTTCAGCAGCACTCCTTATACAGAAAAATATAACCTCTATGACAATGAAGATGAATTGAATAGTAGCATCAGACGATTTCGAGAGTTGTCACTCTCGGACGACGACACAGAGTTACGGAGGGGAAGGCCAGAGCTTAAGACCCCAGGGCAGAGAGAGCATCGGCGGGATCCTGAGGAGACCCACGGTGTTGCGGACGCTGACGGAGGACGTGGCAGTGACTCGTACGTGGCCGAGAGTGCTGGTGACGCACAGGGACGTAGCGAGGAATCCACTAGTCTAATCGGGTCCAAAACACAAGGAGGTCAACAAGGAGGTCAACCGGTAAAGATGGCTCAACCGGATCGGCAAAAGTTGCCGAAATTCATGGGGAATGGCTCTGAGGATCCCGTACGGCATTGCAAGACATGCGAGACTATCTGGATAGCCAGCGGGCAGGATGACCCCGACCAGTGGCTAAGGGCATTTCCAGCAACACTCAGGGACAGTGCCATTGACTGGTACTCGGAACTGGATCAAGCGCAGAGAGCCACATGGAGGGTCCTGAAGCAAAACTTTGAAGCGGAGTTCAAACTTCTGCGGGACGATAGTGAGATCGTCACTGAAATATATCATACCAAACAAGGGAAGCATGAAAACGTACGGACCTACAACAGGAGGTTGAAAGACTTGATCGGGAAGCTGGAGGCACAGCCAGCCGATGGGTTAAAGAAACGATGGTTCATTGAGGGACTGATTCCCTCACTTCGGCGAAAGATGAAAGTAGTACCGCCGTCCTCGTACACCGAAGCATACAATCGGGCGATGGATATTGAAAGTGAAAATAGGACTTCCTCGAAGGGAAAGAGGAGGGATGACGACGAGAGTGCTGAGGACAGTGACGATGAATCGGCAACCGTACAGGCCCTTCGGCGGGATATGATGCGGATAATGAAAGAACTGAAGGCCGACAAGGACGGATCCAAAGAGGCCAATGAATTATGGTGTACGGACTGTAAATCGGAAGGTCACACAAAGGCAAGTTGCCCAAAAAAGTTATTCTGTGACATCTGCCAGGTCATGGGACACTCCGTCAAGGAGTGCCCATACAATCTAAAAACTAAAAGTTCGCAAGTATTCTTCACTCAAGGCGAACAGTCAACACCGCCAACCACGCCACCGAAGCCACAGAACAATAATGCATCCCCTGGAGGCTACCGCAACAATCGGCGAAATACGCCGAGAAGTAAAATTCAGTATGACAGCAAAGGACGACCGATGATTCAGTGCCGGAACTGTAACGAATGGGGTCACTTTGCGAGGGATTGCCAGAGCGGCCAAGGCAGCGGGGGAAAATTGTGCAAGTGGTGTGGACCTGGTGACCATGAAGACACCGACTGTCCGAAGCAAAAAGGAAGTATCAATATGCTGGAGGTAGCCGACGAGGAGGTCTTGGCGATTACAGAGCACAGTCAAAACGAGCAAATTATCCAGATCCCCGTACGGAGAAAGAAAGATTTCGGGAGGCCAAGACAAAAGTAGCCGAGGCAATGGCGAATGAAGGCAAGAACTATAAAGCTACCAGTACGTTGCTACAGTCGGAGTCGGAGAAGAATATCGTACGGCAGGTGCTTCACACAACCGTACCCATTAAGGTAACTGATCTTTTGCAAACAATGCCTTCTCTCAAAGTAGCACTTACCAATGCTATTGGAGAAAATCTTCCGAAGAGTTCACCAGAACGTACGCCAGAAGTGGTAGCCGAGACTTCGGATCCAATGCTCCTAGCAGTAAGCATCGGGAGGAAACCAGCCGTCGTCGAGATGGAAATCTTGGGCATGAAACTATCTAATACTATCGTCGATGGTGGTTCAGGAGTAAACGTACTGCCAGAGGAGACTTGGAAGTGTCTGGGTAAACCGACCCTCTGGCCCCCGACATTTCACCTTGTGGGGGCAGATCAACATGGCATCCGACCACTGGGTACACTGATGGAGCAGAAGGTCTCGATCGGCACGCAACTATTCCTGTTGAATTTTGTAGTCATCCCAATGGAGAAGAAGGCGTACGATGCACTCTTGGGACGGGGATGGCTGATTGCTGCCAAGGCAACCCACAACTGGAAGCGGAATACACTCTCAATAGAAAATCGGGGGAGGAAATACACCATTGATCTGAAGAACCAGGCCGTCAGTGAGGATTTGGCATCCTCGGCATCTGAATCCGGAGGAGACTCGGACGACGAGGAGAGAAAGACAATGGAACCAGATGAAGAAGGGGTATTGGAGATCGGCAGTTGCTCCGAAGATGAGACCAGTTCACTGAGCGGATTGTTTCACTGGCAGATGGAGGATTATGAAGTCTTCCACCCGGATTGCCACATGCTGCAGGTCAAGGAGGGGGAAGAAGAAAAGGATAATGGCTCGACCAGTGAGACATTCCCACCTGAGTACGGAGAATATAAAGAAGGTACGGCCGAATTGGATGTAACTCCAGCCCACAAGTTCGAGCAGGACAAAATCATAAAGTACGAGGAACCAACGTTGAAAAAAGTCAACCTCGGGGAATTAGCCAAACCGAAGGAGATTTTGGTCGGCGATGACTGGGACCCTGTCCTGAAAGCAGCAGCGTTCAGAATCTTCATGGAATACAAAGACGCTTTCGCCTGGACGTACAAGGATTTGAAAGGCATCCCACCGGAGTTATGTGTGCACAGGATTCCTCTCGTACCGGGAGCCCAGCCCGTACGGAAGCGACCGTACAGAATGAACAAAAATTATGCCGCCAAAGTACAGGAGGAGATCGAGAAGATGCTGGAGGCCGGCATCATTTTCAAGGTGGAAGTGAGCGAGTGGGTATCGCCGATCGTCATATCATTGAAGAAAGAGAAGGAGCAAATTAGAATCTGTGTTGACTTCCGTAGCCTGAATGCAGTGACTATCAAGGATCCATTTCCCATTCCTTTCACCGACTCGATTCTGGAAGAAGTTGCCGGGCATGAAATGTACTCCTTTCTCGATGGCTTCTCGGGTTACAATCAGATCAGTATCGCCGAGGAAGACAAATTGAAGACTACATTCGTCGTCGAGGATGGGGTGTACGCATACAACCGTATGCCATTTGGATTATGCAACGCACCAGCTACATTCCAGAGAATAATACTCCACATCTTTGATAAAATGTCGGTAGGTAATTTCAAAGCCTTCCTGGATGATTGGTCGATTTATAGCGATAAGGAAAAACATTTGAAAGCTTTAGGCGAGTGCATGGAACGGTGTAGAGCGGCCCGCCTTGCCTTGAATCCGAAAAAATGCAGATTTATGGTGCCGCAGGGGAAGTTGCTCGGACACATCGTGTGCAAAGCTGGGTTGAAAACGGATCCCGACAAGGTGCGAGTCATCGTACAGATGGAAGCCCCCGAGAATGTCACTGGAGTAAAATCTTTCCTCGGCCATGTGGGATACTACCGGAGGTTCATTAAAAATTTTGCCCAAGTATCGTACCCTCTCGACCTACTGACGAGGAAAGGTCAACCATTCGTGTGGGCCGAAGAACAGGAAAGGGCATTTCAGGAACTGAAGGATCGGCTGATCAGCTCACCCATATTGATGTACCCGGACTGGGACAAGGAATTCCACGTACATGTAGACGCTTCTAATTTTGCCATCGGAGCAACCCTAGCACAAGTGGGAGCGCACGGGCTGGATCAACCAGTATTCTTCGCCAGCCGGCTACTCTCAAAGGCAGAAAGAAATTATAGTACGACCGAGCGGGAGGCACTGGGAATGGTGTACGCCGTACAGAAGTTCAGGCATTACCTCCTCGCCACACCGTTCACTTTTTACGTGGACCACCAAGCTCTGATGTACCTGGTAAACAAACCAATTATTCAAGGACGGGTGAGTAGATGGTTACTGTTGCAAGAATTTACGTTCACCATCATCGTACGGCCAGGGAAAAGCCATGTTATTGCCGACCAACTATCTAGGATCCGGTCGGGTGAACCTGCAGAGGATGGGGTGAACGAAGACTTTCCGGATGCACATTTATTTCAAATTGCAATATTGCCGTCATGGTACGAGAAGATTGGAGACTATTTGTCCACATCCACATTCCCAAGTGATATGCCACCAGCCGAGAGGAGGAAGATCGTACTGAAAAGCAAGACATTTCAATTGATCAATGGGCTACTTTACAAGATGGGACCCGACCAGATCCTCCGGAGGTGTGTCGTCGAGGAAGAAATACCCGGCGTACTAAAAGAGGCTCATGAAGGACTGGCTGGCGGCCATATGGGACCTGATGCTACAGCAAGGAAGATCCTCTTGGCAGGTCTATGGTGGCCGACGATGCACACTGACGCCAAAGAATGGGTGGTAGGCTGCGACACCTGCCAAAGGGTCGGAAAACCATTGAAGCGGGATTTCATGCCACTGCATCCCTCACAGCCTCAGGAGTTGTTCGAACGATGGGGTTTGGACTTCATCGGACCGCTGAAGGTGAGTCACTTGCATCGATGCCGATATATTGTGGTCGCTACAGAATACCTGACGAAGTGGGCTGAAGCTCGAGCGTTGCCAGACAATACAGCACAAAGTACGGCAAGATTCATCTATGAGCAGATAGTAACAAGGTACGACATCCCCATGCGGATCACGAGTGATCGGGAGGGCACTTTGTTAATCATGTTATCAGGTTAATGACGACAGAGTTCCGAATCTTTCACAACCTGTCCAGTCCGTACTACCCGAGAGCTAATGGCCAGGTAGAGTCGACAAATAAGGTGCTCGTGTCAGTGATTCACAAATCATGTGGTGTGGAAGAAGCTGACTGGGAAGAAAGGTTACCAGCCGTACTATGGGCATACCGTACGACGTACAAGGTAACAACTGGCCACACGCCTTTCCAGTTAATGTACGGTCAGGAGGCGGTGATGCCGATGGAATATATGGTACCAAGTCTGAGGATAGCCGTGGAAAATCGGTTGGGTGATACCGAAAGTTTAAAGGAAAGACTATACCAACTGAGTAAGCTGGACGAGCGAAGAGTGATGGCACAATGGGCGACGGAGAACATGCAACGGCGACGGAAATATTGGCACGACAAGCATCTCCGGCGAATGAATTTCCGACCAGGACAGTTAGTTCTGAAGTATAACGGCCGTAACGAGATCAAGTCGGGGAAGTTTAAGGTTCGTTGGTTGGGACCGTTCCGAGTTCGGGAAATAGGTGACAATGGGTCTATAAAATTGGAAAATCTCGATGGGTCATTGATAGTGGAGGCAATCAACGGATCGAAGCTAAAGCCATACCAGGAGAGAAAAGAGAAGAATACAATCGCCATAAACATGTTGGGATATGCAACAAAGGAAGATTGGCCTGTACAAAGTGAAGGGCCGAGAAAACAAGACTGGGGACTAGGAGGTCCTGGTTATGTCGCAGACAATGTCTGGGCAGAATCAGGGCGAGATCAAACAAATGAAGAGAGGTTGGCAGAGAAGCGGGTAGAAGGAATTGCAGTACCACGAATACACAAACACTTGACCAATGCAGTATTCGGAACCCCTGCATTGTGGCGTCGGATGGGGGGACATTGGCATTATGTAGCCCCTTATGAAGGAATAAGACGGGGATATATAGCCAAGGAATTGGACGCGGAAGCCCAAGCTGAAAAGGAGAACCAGGCAGAAGAACACGATGAACTGCAAAAAGATGACGAGGAAGAATGGACTGATGAACAATGGGATGCTTATTTCGAGAAGAAGGCCCCTTGTTTAAAGACGGTGTTGAGGACAGAAGATACGTTCGTGTCAACGGTGGATGGATATACAGACGATCTCCTGAAACAAATGCGTCGAGAAAGAAGAAAAATACCAAGGATTAGGAAGTTCGCAACTCAAGATGGACTCTGGAAAATAATTCCTAACCTGGCGGGACCGCCGACAGTACAAGGTGACGATGTTACGTGGTATCAACAGTATGGCGGAAGATACATCGACGGAAGTTTTCGAGGTATTGGTCCTGCCCCTTTACTGGATACATGGTTTGATATAGAATATATAGGAACCTGTTGCGAGGAAGAATGTTATAAACGGCCACCACACACATGTAAATGGTATTACACGTCAGAATTAAAAGTCCCAACACACAGTGAAGGCAGAGGAATAAAGAGAAAAGAAGAGAGAAGGGAGGAGAGAGAAGATGGAAAAAAGGGGAAAAAATTAAAACGAAAAGAAGAGAGAGAAAAAGAAGAGAGAAAAAGAGGAGAGAGAAAAAGAACGAAAGTTGAAAGAAATAAAAATAAAGAAAAAAGAAGCTGTGAAAATAAAAGAAAATGACGGAGTAAGTAAAGAGCAAGGCGTATGGGAAGGAAAAGAAAAAGACGAGGGAATTAAAAGAAATCAAGGAGAAGTCAGGAAAAAAGGCAATAAATTAAATAATAGATTAAAAAAGTCGGCCATCAGAAGAAATATTCAATTAAGAAAAGTATGGAAGATTAAAATACACGTCTGGAGTATTAAAAGGCAAAAAGGGAAATTAAATAAGAAAAGTAAAAGGCGCAAAAGTGAAGGGAAGCACATTAAAATATGTCAACACATGGGAAAAAAGCAAGGCGTACGGCCAAGGGCGAAGGAGAGTAAGGAGAGAAATAACATAAATACAAATCCTCAAACCGTACGGCCCATTCAGGAAGCCACAAGTCGAAGACAAGAGCACAGAGAAGAAGGGAGGACGAGCTTGCAGGAGTTTAACAGTTGCCGAGGCATACAGAGAGCAGAGGAAGAAGACGTACGGCAACAGAGAGCAGAGGAGGGAGGCGTACGGCATCAGGGAATAGGAGCCGTACGACATCAAAAATCTTGCACTCAGCACAAGTCGCCAGTAGGGAAACGCATTTGCCATTCAAGAGATCCTTTCAAACCAGACGGCATTTTGCAAACTGAAAACCGTATCGCCTTCCTCGCCAAGTGGAAGAAATCCGCGACGGCTCGCCAGTTGGAAACTGGTGACGCTCCTCGCCAGTTGAAGAAATCAGACGCCTCCGCTGAGAAATCCGTACGGCCTCTGCAAGTGAAGAAATTCGCCAAGGATAAAACCGTACGGCAATTCAGCCTCAGAGAAATCCGTACAAAATTCAAACTAAGAGAAATCCGTACAAAATTTACATTCCAAAGAAGTCCGTACGGCACAAATTGCCTCAGAGAGAACCGTACGGCATCAGCACAGGGGGATCCGTACGGCATCAGGGGTATCAAGAAATTCCGTACGGCATTGGCACTACAGAAGGATCCGTACGGCATCAGCATTACAGGGGGATTCGTACGGACTCAAGGTTTCACAGCCGTACGGCCATTCATCCAAGCCGTACGGCCTTGGCAGATCCTCTGGCAGTTCGGGAGTCTCCCTCGGTCGTTCGGCAATTTTTGGCAGTTCGGCAGCCTTCGTCAGCAGTTTGGCAGTTTCTGGCACTTCGGCAATTTTCACCGACAGTTCGGCAGTTTGTGGCACTTCGGCAGTTTTCACCGGCAATTCGGCAGTTTTCATAGTTTCGGCAGTCTCGAGGGTTATAAAATCGGCTGGAATCGCCGAACTGACAGGAAGATGGACAAAGGCAAGAAGGCGATACAATATCAGCCAAAGGTAGCCTCGGCTGCGAAGAGAAAAAAGATGGATGCCGATGACACGATGACATGGGAGAACTTGACCGGCAACGAGTGCAAGCAATGGTGGCGAAGCACTCCGGACGACCACTCTCTGAAGGTCGCGCTTAGACACGCTCGGGTGGACAAGGCTGTGCTCGTGCCCTTTTTCAGTTCTCGGGAGTTTGAGCCTTGGCTGAAGGCGATGGTGGAGAACTACTGCAGGCATACGCACAAGTCTGTCATCGATTACAGAGGTTGCCCAGTGACAGTTTCATTCTGGCCTCAGGACTTTGAGAGGGTGTTCGGCGTCCCAGCCTCGGGAATAGGGGTTAATAAGCCCAAGAAAACACGGTGAAATGCTGAACCGCTGGTCGCTGCAGCCGGTTGACTGTCACCGAAGAACCGCACTACATGGAATAACGGGTAATCGAAGGGTCACCCGGAAAACGCGCATCGGAAATGTTTGCTTTGACTGGCTGAAGTGCCGACTTACTGCGCTAGCCGAAGGCTCTTTACGCCTTTATGGCAGGTGGATTTCATGGTCGGACTTCGGGTTGGCCGAGTATACAACTGGGCGAGGCTACTCACGGAGCGGATAAGGGATTTTCTGGCACAGAGGCATAAGGCCTTCTATATGACCCAGCACGCCATAGCTCTCTTTTTGGATGCCGTGCACACACAGGTGCCCGAGGGCAATTGGGGTCGGTTGCGGCCACTCACTCACCTGGACCCAGGATGGCCTACCGTATTCTACTGGTCGGAGTTGGAAGCAAAGCAAGCCGGCGAGGGCACAGCCTCGGGGAAAAAGAGGAAACGGAAGGAGGCATCGGTGGAAGAGGAAACATCGGAGGAGGAGGCCTCAGAGGAGAGCGATGCATCGGACAGAGAGGAACCTATCGACTTATCTTCCTCGCCATCGGAGTCGAGTCCACCGGCCGATGAGGAAGTATCTCAAGGCTATCAAATGATATCGGGCGATTGACTTACCAAGATTGCGTTCGGCAGATTCACCCGACACCGCCACCAGCCGCAGCACGCACTCGTCACGCTTCACCCTCCCGCTGCACCAAATTTTGGAGCCGCACGGATGTTATGGGTACGCTTCCACGGCCGAGCATCGCTGTGGTGGGCAACTCTCGCCACCAGCATCACAAGCGCTATAATTTCATATCGCCAGAAAGTTCCATCAGCCGGAGATGGCCGCTCTGGCAGCTTGCTCGTTACACCAATCACAAGACTTCCGCAGCCACAGGAGTGGCAATCTCGGCAGGAGTTAGGGGAATGACTGAGGCCACGGAGGAGACGACTCCAACCCCAAGAGCACCCGGGGTAGCACAGATCGACAGTTGGCTGGGGTCGGTGGGCCTCACTCTCGACGTGGACGAGCAGCCAGCCGAGCAGCCAGACGAGCAGGAGAAGAGTCCCTCGGAGGGACAAGGGGATAAGGAGGGGCCGATCATTCACACCCTTGCAGAGTGAGACGGCCAGGATCGGCGAAGACACACTTGCACTCCCGGAGGCGAGCATAGCCGAGGCACCAGAGACAGCCATTCAGGAGCCTCAGCCGGCAGACGGGGAACAACCCCAGGAGGAGACAGAACATTGCATACCTTCGGATGACGAGGACGGGGAGGGCGCCTCCACAGAGGGCTTCGTCGTGGAAATGTCTCAGCCAGACCCGTCGGATCCGGTAGGCACAGTACAGAGATATGTGGAGGAGCTCGAGCACATGGGTAGATTGATGATCCGTGTGGGACAGGTTTCCAGGGACCTGAGGATTGGCCGATCGCCTCTGGTAGGCCAGGAGGTTCACCGAATTCGGGGATTTGTGCAGATGGGGTGTGAGGCGGAGTTTATACAGATATTTGGCGAGGGGTGGCCGGCAGGAGAGACTCCTGCCATGATGAGAGCCTGGCGAGGTCGGCCACCGAGGCTAGTAGGACGGGATGCAGGTGTCCTAGAGAGTTTATACTATATCGAGCTAGCCTTCCGAGATGTGTTTCTTCTGATGAAGCGCCAGAGATTTTCCACTGATGTTGCAGTATCTCGCCGAGTGGATGCCTACAGACTTCTTCAGCGGGTCAAGGATGAGTCGGCTGCGACCATCAAGAGCATTCAGGATAACTTGACTGAGCAGTCTCAGCTCGCCAGTGACAGGGGAGCCCGATTGGAGATCTTGGAGCCTCGGGTGACAGCCTTGGAGGAGGAGGCACAGCAGAAAGAGGCAGCCTGGCAGCAGCGAATGAAAGCATTGGAGGACCAGTTAGCTGCCAAAGAGGTAGAGTTGGCGGCCAAGAATGCCGAGGCAGAGCAGGCAAAGAGCCAACTGATGGAGGCAGCCCGGATGGTGAAGGCGGCGAGGGAGAGGGAGATCCTGGCAGATCGGCAGCTTCGTACACGCACGGAGGAGCTGAGGCGCCTGAGAGCAGAGCATTCTTCCACTACTCCGACGTCATCGGTGCATCCAGGGACGCACTCCCTTCCCCCTACCTCTCAGTAATCTTATCATGTTGTATCTGTCGTCTGGAAGACGACTTTCTTTTTGGGGGGGATGATGTTAGTCAGATATTTTACTTGTTGTCGGTTGCTTGTTGTCGGCCGTAGTTGGCCTCGGCCGTAGTTGGCCTCGGTCATACTCGGCAGTTGTCAAATAAAACAATAGTTAGTAAAGAATAATAATGTCATGTAATGTCATGTACTCTCGGCAAAACATGTTTAGATTAATGATAATGTAATGATGTTATGAAACGTCGTGTCGGTTGGTTGTCTAACCACCGCCGAGCGTTATATGTAGTCGGGTGGGAATAGTCGGAGATATACTGATGCTGTTATTGATGTTACATTATGCTATTGCTGATTCCACTCTTTGTACATGATATTTCCTGAGAATGAATAAAGCTTTGGCATTTTCCTATGATATCTGTTAGTTACTGTTTGATCCTATGTTCTGCATATTACACGTTTGCCAAGAGTACGAAGTTGAACCATTCCGAGGCAAACAATAAGTAGTTGTTCAATTGGTGTTATTATTGAGCATTTAAATATCATATGTACTCAGCTTACTAGTTTGCATGCCAAGTGTTCGACAGAATGTCTCTTGGCTGTAGATGCATTTTATTCACTTAGTTTCTCATTTGTATGCATTTAAAATTACAAAAAGTTATTGTATTGCATTTAGAAACTTGCATAGTCATTGTAGAAGTTATTTTAAGCTTTCAAATCAATTTGGCATTTATTCTAAGCATCAAACAACAAACTGAAACTTCATACCAGCAACATAGAACATTGCATACAAACTGTTTGACAAAATTTCAAGGCTGCAAATTGAAGAGATTTAAGGTCAATTTGAGCAAGGCTCATTACAGCATATTCAAAGGCGATGTCATTCAAAGGTTTTTGGCTCCGTTTTGATGCACTTACTATTTATAGTAAGTCAATTAAGTGATGGAGGCCAACCTTACTATTTTTGGTAAGGCACCTGAGTGAGCAGTGGTTTCAGTGGATTACCTCCTAGTACTGACGAAATCAGGAAATAATGATTAGTGAGGGAGTTATGTTATTTTATTAGTTATTATAAAGTGCATATCATAACTTATTTGACTTTATATTAATGGGGCCATTTAATGATATAAATTAAATTATAAAGTGCCTTGGTTTGAGCGCCCAACTAATGAGATATATTAAAGTCGCCTCAAAAGCAAATTTGATATTATATTTAAACTTAAAAAGCCTCTTTGGGAGTCGTGCATTTTCATGAGTATAAAAGGCATCAGAAGCAAATGAAAATTATCATTGATGAATATTTCAAACACTTGGCTTTTGTTGCTTCGGCGTTAGAGGAGAAACCAGGGGGTTTTTTCTGCAAATTGAGTCTTGGAGAGTGTAGCATATCTTGATTCTGCCTCCTACAAGTGTGAGAGATCACCTAAGGGTTGCATTCACCAGGTGGCTACATCCAGTGGTCACATTTAAGCATATTATAGTGTTTATTTGAAGGGTTTGAAGAGACTATCATTAGAAATCAGAGGTTATTTGGTTGTTGGTTATTCATTGACTGATATCATTGATTTTTGGGCCGTACCTTTGCTGCAGCCAGGCCGTACAAGCCATTGCAGCCAGGATGTACCATTCCTAGAAGGTGGCATTTGAGTTCTAGGGAGAAAACACTTTATTTTCTAAGCTGCAAAGACTTCTAATAAAGGCATCTAAATACATAGTATCTGTTTGTTGTATTTAATTGGTGGAGAACTCATTGTTTGTTGCAAATCGACCACTCAAGGGTTTTGCCAGTTGCTCATTTTCATTTCTAGATTCTTGCAAATAATCTTGCTTAGCTTACCGGGTATGAGACAAGTGTAAAAGCTTTCATAATTACATCTGGAATTAAAAGTATTGCATTTACTTCTGTAACGTCCTTTGCATTGGTGTATGTTATTTTATGCTTTCTTGGCAATATCTTGCAAAACACAAAACAAAACCAAAATTCATTTGAAAACTCAAGCAAACGCATTGGTAGTTTCAGTTAGTAGATATTTCAACAAGGGGTGGGATATTTCACTTGGTGGCGGGGCCTCCGCCCTTCAACCCTGCCCTGTATCGTGGCAGGGAGGGTGCCAGGGGCGCTGCCCCCGGACCTCGCGAGGGCCGTTGCCCCTCGACCTTGCTGGGGGTGTTGCCCCCGAACCCCAAGAGGGGCGTTGCCCCTTGACCCCATTGGGGGCACTACCCCCAAATCCCCCCAAGCTTGTTCTTTTTTTTTTTACTTATCGTGAATGCAAAATGATGTACGCCATGAAAGTTTGTATGGTTTTGGAGGTCTTGATTTAGGCTTGTTGGTGAGGACTCTGCCCCTCAACCCCGCCATGTATCGTGGCAGGGAGCGTGCCAGGGGTGCCACCCCCGAACACCGCAAGGGGCGCTACCCCTCGACCCTGCTGGGGGTGTTGCCCCTCGACCCCATTGGGGGCACTGCCCCCAATCCTCGCAAAGGGCACTACCCCTCAACCCCGTTGGGGCAATTGCCCTCAAACTTGAGATTATGGTTGTTGCACCATCCAGGACCTATCTTAGACACATTTACAGGAAGGATGTAGGCTCCTTTGAGCCATAGACTTCTAGTTATTGTTTTGATATTTCATATTTGTTTGGAACATTTGATGTCATGGATTTCATATTCCATGAGTTTTGTATGCATTTGAGTCTTTGACTATATATCTAAGTGTGCTATATCCTTCAGCAGCTCAGCTACAATTTGTGTTTATACTTATTTGATCGATGTATACTTGTTTATGTGATCAAATTAGCTTCTATTTGATGATGTTATTGTGTCTTTAAGGTTTATTTAATAAAGGGTGCATGAAACAAGTTTTAAATCCTTGAAAATCCCTAAATTTCTTGGGTTTTTTACTTTGTCGAGTCTACGTCAAATCCAGGCGCCGAGTCCCAAGTCGAATCACCCTTGTCGAGTCCACACAATGTCCAAGTTTCGCTACTATGCTCATAATGATGGAAGGGAATCCCTACAAGAGGGAATTTCCATCAATGAGTCCACCCATCATTCTATGGCCAGTCATACATAGGATCATGCCTACATTTCTCTAATTAAAGAATGAGATATAGAATTACAAATAGGAGGTCTATAGCAGAAAATCAGTAAAATAAAGAAAATACCTATCGAAGATGATACAAAACAAAGACGACAATGAAGTTGTTGTCCTCAAGCATGATGACTAGAGTGAAAAGCATGATTGAATTATACAAGTTGAATTTTGATTCCAAATCTCTTTACTTCTACAATATGTGCATTTCTAGAAAGAGAAATTTAAAATGATTCTGTGATCAGATAACAATTGTTTGAGGGATTTTAAACATGCATTGGATGTCAATTTCCCATATTCTTGGTTATCCTAGGAGTACCTTTTCTTTGCAACTATAGTTAAAGCATTTATATCTCTATAGGGCATTCGCCCCTCTAATTCTATTATGGCTTCAAACTTTTGGTGCTTTGTGAGACTTCAGTCCTCTTTCAGCTCAAGCTGCATCCAACATTTGGCACCTTATAGGACACAATTCCTATGGCGTAGGCAATTTGCATGTTCCTTTGTGAAGCATCAAGTTCCTTTTCTTTGTAGCTGACACCAATGGGTCTAAACAGCTGTAATCGTCTTTTTATCCTCTTCTATTAACCATTTCTTAATATCCCAAACTTTTCGTTAGTAAGCTACTATCTTTTCTACTTCAAAGAAGTTACCAAAATTCATTTCAGAACGAATACTTCCCTTTGATAATGAGAGTCAATCAGCTCTCCAATCATTTCTTCTGTAGTATTCTTCAAACTATCTTGGTCAACAAAGAAAGTCCTTCCTCCTATAAGAGAGTTTTCAAGCAACTTCTATCTGCTCTTTATTTTTCAGTGAACTGTAGATTTAATATATTTGTTGAGACCTTCCTTAATTTTATCTCCAACTTCGATTTATGCTTTAGCCTAGCCTTTCAATTCTGCTTGCACCACTACTTCAACTACATATGTGGCATAATGGATTTAATTAATCGGCCAGCTCTTGCAGCCATTGTCTTTGTTCTTGTTGTTGGACCAGTGCAATACATCATCTGATTTTTCGGTCCACTACCTGACTACATTGCCTCCTACCAGTTTGAGTTTAATAGCATAAAATTCTTCAAATTCAATATTGATATTGACATCATTCATCTTCATCCTGACAACATCTTTCATTAAACTGTAGTAAAATTTGTCGTCATGGTATTTTATGGTCAAATTTGACATAAGGATCTTGCAAAATAATATGGTTTCTTGCAAGAAGTTTGCATAAATTGTTCAAATCAACCTGCTTCTAAGGTTACAACCAAGTTATCCCATATAGAATCTGCATGATTTCTCTCAAAATTTTCTCTAACATGTTCCCCTATTGAGAAATCCCACCAAAATCTAAACTCTTTGGAGAGTTCAACTTATCCTTGTTTCTTAGAGTCAACCAGCTCTTGGATGGTTCACCAGATCCCTCCTCTCATGATTTCATCATGTGTAATTGTTAATGGCTATTGTCAACTACCTTCTATGAGACTTCAACCTATAACCCAATTTTTCAAAGCTAACGATGGCAAAAATGTTTGTTGTAAATATGCTCCACCACCAAGAATACAACTAGCATAACAGAATTGCAATTACATAGAATGACCAGTGAACTAATAAACATAGAGAACGACAGCTTTATTTCATAGGTTGTCTACAATACAATGCATTTGCTTGGTACATGGACACTTCATTACTTCAGCACCTCTAACTTGACATTGGAATTGTATTTGTAAGACCAAAGGTGGTCAATTAAGAATTAATTGCTGACCTGACTGTACATAGCATTAACCTAAATAAACTACCTAAAATGTCAATTAATCAACAACAAATCAACAGCTGTGAAACATGTGATATATTACTATGAAAATAACATTATAGTTTATACAACACAATTAATCCACAATAAACCAAGTCAGCTACATAACATGCAATTTCTCAATATGAAAATAATATTGTAAAACACACTTAATCAACAACAAACCAACTAGGCTACAAAACATACAATTTATTAATATGAAAATAACATTATAAAACACAACTAATCCACAACAAACCAAGTCAGCTACAAAACATGCAATTTATTAATATAAAAATAACATTAAAAAATATACATTGATTAGTCAAAACAACTAAGAATGTAATTTGCAGTATTCCCCAGGGATGCGTCCCTGAGGGTCTAGGTGACATCCTTAATATCCAAAACATCTTGAGGACATGGAGACTTTGAGGAGATGTCTCCTTTTTCAGGACTGGAATACCTACTTCATTTGTTGCATAAATATAAAAAAGGAAACCTTACAAGGAAAGATAAATGCTAAAAAACCATGAAAAGCTAAAACAAGTAAGATTGTCATGGCAATTCAGCATGTTGTATTTAGTTTTTAATATTTCAGCTGTTTTTGGTTTGTTTAATTTATTTTAAGAACTGTTCTTGACAGTACCGAAATTTGGGAAAAATTTTGCCATCCCTAAAACTGCATCCCCAAGTCCTATTCCCCCCATCACGGATACTCAGAGAAAACACTACTAAATTGAAACACTATCAAACACCCCCATTGTGATAATTTTCAACAAGAACTAATTATGCAAATTTGCAGGGGTCTACTATGGTTGTACATAGTTTTGAGGCAATCTGGACAATATGGAGTCAAACAAAGCTGAAATAAGTTTCAAAAACAAGAGCGTAAATAGAGAACAGTTTTATCAGTCACAAAAACAGCAGCAGCAGCAGCATAGAAGTTTCATTTGTGTTAGTGGTAGTGCCATGACAGTTTCCCCAATATATGTGGCAGGTTTCCCATGTCAGACAGAAAACAAGAGTAATGGATGCAAATGGTGTCTCGTCATGCTTTTTAGCATTCAGGCTTCTTGATCAATCCTTTCCCACTGAGCTTTCCATAAGCCCATGGAGGTTACCATATTCATTCATCCTTTCATAGATTCAACATTCTTTGATCCTGTATTCTATGGAGACAGTTGTATGTGTTGCAGGGGAGAGTGTATCAAGCAAGTTGCAGTGCATTACAAGTATTAGGATAATGTTAGGTCCCTAACACCCAGGCATGCCAAAACAGCACTTGAACCACTTAAACCTGTCTATCATACATGAGCATCATTGAAATTATCTACCCTTGCCACTCAAGACTCATATTCATCCTCTAGGTGGCTGATTTAGGTGCATCTGCTACTAAACCACGTCCTAGGCATGCTTTTAAGTTACATATGGCACTTCAAAACTGTCTTCTTCATCCTTGGCACACTCTCACCTGACCTTTGTCAGTCAACTACAATTTGGGCACCCATTTTTGTGATCTTCACCACTTAAAGTATGTTCTTTAATGCTGAGGCACCTATTCTTACTAATGCTACATGGAATTCATGTAAACAAGTTAGGTGAGGTTTTTGGATACATTTGCCACTTAGCAGAAACCTATCACACTCAGGCTCACTATAACACCATCCTTGTCACTTAAACTCGTCCTTCTCCTTTCAGGAACCTATTTTGGTTAATACTGCCACTTGACTAAGTCCTAGGCACCTTTTTTGGTGCATGTTTGTCACCTATCAACACCTAAATGCTCCTGGCATGCTTATAAGCTGCTGGTGCCATGAAACAGATTGTTTAAACATCTCCCTTAGGAACCTTTTTCGCCCAATGCATTCACCTAAGCACCCTATTAGACACCTATTCTTCTCATTGCAGCCACTTGTCAACACCTCATCACCCTTTTTATCATCTATGTCACTACTGACTTGCTATCATCTTGCAA
>VDFB02336793.1:0-48517 GCA_007258455.2 Sequoia sempervirens | reverse complement strand
ATTTTCTACAACACACTTGTAAAGGTGTTGTAAAGTCTTGTAATGCACTTTCACGCTTTTCTAGACTTAATCAACCTATTTCTCCCTAATTCAACATTATAAAATGTGCTTAATAACATTATTATATCAATCTATAATGTCTTTGAACTAAATTTAATGTTAAACTAGTGTTGTAATGTGTCTTGCACATTCACATTGGTTTGTGTGCCTTCCTAGGCTATTGGCAGCCTCTTTGCATTTCTAGAATCCTCATGACATCCCTAGATTTCCTAGGTGCACACATACCTTCTCCTTGTTCCATAATTTCATCATTTAGGTTGCATTGTTAGTTTTAGGTCATTTTACATATCACAACGTGTTTTCAAACATTTTCTTTTCCAAGCATTTGTTTGGTGGTGAACCCCTTAGAACTTAAGAAACCCTTTCTAGGACCCTCCTAATTAAGAATTGGCTCACCTTGAGAGGTTGTTAGTCAATCCAATTAGGAATCTTAGGACGATAGTGAATGGTTGAATGATAAAAATGTGATATCCTAAAAAGGTATCCATTTTCCTCTTCATCAAGACCATCAAGAGAATAGTTGTATATGAATTACAAAGTAATCTCGTCCTAAGAATGGGGGTTTTTTTTTATTTTGAAAGAAAATGCTCCCAAAATCAATGATAGCCACCAACCTCCATGTTGGATGAAATAATCTCTACAAGCCACCAACACACAAATTCCACATCTTCAAGCCACACAAGTAGAAAAATTGATCCGTGTGAAGGAAATACACGCATGATCCAACCCACATGAGCCTTTCCTCATAAAAATGCAAGCGTCAACGTATAAGAAGACTAGTTTTGATGAAATTCTAACCAATGTGGGATAAAAATTCTAGATTTAAGGTAGCACTGAAATGCACCAGCCCACCTCCAAAGAAAAAAGTACCGTAAATTAATAATTCAGGGAAACTTTAGAAAAAACGCCCAACAACAAAGAAGATCAACATGAAAGTCCCTACCAATCAGCAAAAAACAATGCCTCCAATCATTGCAGCCAAGGGAGAATACCAAAAATCTGCCTCTTGATTGAAAAATCACCAGCCACACTCTTAAAAAAAGAGTATCTGCCCCTCCAAATTTTTCCTCCACCATTTGAATGTTGTCTCAAAAGTGTGATTGGATCACAAAAATTCCCAGAATAGATAAAAAAACATGCCTAAAAAAATGCCCTTCTAGATAAGAATCGGGCTTAACAAGAGATATTTCTACCGCTTATGGCTGAAACATATGCTTGCAATGTAGAAACCCACACAATAGAAAAAATAAAGAATTGATGCCCAAGCAAAAAAATGCACTCTAGAGGCAGGTCAAACAAGTAATTCAATGCCCCTCAAATGCAAGACAAAATTTGCAGTCTCCAAGAGGTAGAATGCCACTTTTGGCAGAATCGTGCCTTCTATAGCAATCGAATCTCCAAAGAGCACCAAAGCCTCCATTCTCGCTTGGTGAAAAATCTTGGGGAAGGTGGTTATAGTAGAACTACCTTGATATGATGTTGGAGTGCCCAAGAGGAACTGCAAACCAAAAACAACCTTCACAAACAAAGATAGAAGCATAAAAAGCTATTTCACCATAATGAAATCAAATGCATTGAGACTTTATTGATACATAACGTACAAGGTGTGAAGTATATATGCATGAAAAATGTAATGGGTGTGTAAACTACCCAGCATAGGAAAAAACTACCTAACTAAACAAATGCAATATTAATCCTAAGTAAATGGAAGAAAGTGAAAATATTCATGCTAACATAAGTACATTTTACAACATTAAATTATGAAAATATTGGGTCTATTTAGCTCAAAAGAGCCCAAAACCTAATGTGGATGTGTAAAACACATCACAACACAAGTTCAAGGTGATATTAACTCTAATTTATCATTAATTATTCCAAAATTAAATGAAATTGTACTATCTCCAAGGGCGTACAATTTTCATTGTTACACACATAAATAGAGAGGGAAAAATTTTGGGGGTTGTTTCAAGGTTTTCCTTAGTCAAACCCTTGTTGTGGTGCTTCTACCTCCATGGATAGCTAGATAGATATAGATAGAAAAAAATAAATAAAGTAAAAGATATGTGAAACATTAGAAATAAATCTCGCAAAGGAGGAGAAACCCTATCATGATTATAAAGATGTGTAATAGAAACAAACCTCACAAGGACGAGAACCACTATTTAAAATAAAGTATATGAGATCAAATAGATAATATCAAATAGACAAAAAAAAATACAAGATTGTATTACCAACAGCCCTTGGCTTCCCTCTTGTCTTGATAGACATGATGAGCTTGCGTGCAAGAGAGCCTTGATTGTTTGTTGAGGAAGAAATTTAGTAGAGCTTTACTATGAATAGTGAGAGAGCAAGAAGAAGCAAAGAGAATGAGGTAGAATTAATAACAAGAGTGAAAAATGGAGTTATGTGTGGTTGCATGGGTGAGAGGATCCATTACATATACATTTCTACCATGATGACATGTTCCATAGGCAAAGGACACAAAATAGTCTCACTTGAATCTTGGAAGGTTCGAGGAAGATAGTGCATCATAGAGAAATCCACACATCACATAAGTTTCCTACTCAAAACTTTACAAGAATGAGGCATTCAGGTTATTAGTGTTTCATTATTGTCGCGTATGGAGTTAGAATAATGAAATTCCAACTTATAGGTTATGTTGCTGTGAATAAATGTCTTGTACCTAGCTAATTCATTCACTAGGTAATTAGGGGACATATTCACATGATTAAGTTTACTTAAGATAAAATATTACTTCTAGAAGTCTTAGTTGGCCTTTCTAGAACTTATCTTATCTAGCTAATAATGCTTGATTCCTAAGTAGTTAGTTTATTAGTTGTCTCATGTCATAGGATTAAGACACTTGTCATGATCTTGTTTAATCCTATCTCTCGACCTTGTCTTTATAAGTAAGGCATCTCATGTAATTCAAGCATATTCAACCATTATTCAATCTTGCATTGTTGAAGCAAGCTTTCTTGCCATTCTCTCTCTTGTGGAAGATATTTTGGTCTAGAAACTATTCTTGGGGGTGTTGGGGAGTCACCATTTACTCCCATAGGTTTCTATCAAAAATATGGTGGGATAGATGCACAAATGTGAAATTTCCACGAGGTGCGATTTTATGACACTACAATTGGTTTTTTATTACATTTTTTATTATGTCATCAATATGGGTTGACCCACTCCATTACAAATATCCTAATTTTACTAGCTATGTTTGGTAAATATTTTTAAGTTATAAGATGCTAACATGAACATAAATTCAACTTATCATCCTCAAAATAATGTTTAAACAAATATTTTAACAAATTTATTAAGTCTTACATGCATCATTTTATGCTTGAACAATAGGGACAATGGGCCTAATTGTTATCTCTAGCTAGGTGGTGGTAGAATACCACTTATCATAAAACTTCCAAGATGACCCATTATGAGGCTCTCTATGTTACTCCCCTACCATCCTTAGGAACTTATATTCTAGGGTCATCAAAATTTTCAATTCATAGTACTCTAGCTAAGCATGAGGAAATTTCCTACTTTCTTAATGCCAATCTAGTCCTAGCACAAAATTAATATGAATTAATAAGAATATAAGCATCATATAGATGATACCTTTGACATTGGCGATTCTATTTTTTATGTAGACCTCTATCCCTACAAGTAACATTCATTATAGGAAAAGTGAGGTCATAAAGTGGGTGCTAAATTTTATGGCCCATGCCAAGTGCTCAAATACATTAAAGAAATGGTATAGAAGCTAACACTCCCACCCTCTTCCATGTCCCAACTATATTTTAATGTCTCTTTCCTCAAGAAAGTGATTGAAGTACTATGTGACTACCAATGTTGGATGAGGAAGGTATAGCCACCTAATTTTTTTCCATATTGTAACATCACTTGATGCATCCCACTTTTATCACATTCCAATTTTTTTTAGATAAAAGGAAAAAAGCATGAAATTTTAATACCAATAGAAAGTGAAAATACATAAGAGTATCATAGAATCTTACACCATAAGTTTAGCCGAGGGATGAAAACATAGATAAAATGTCCCATGTGACCAATGAAAGATGTAGAGAGGCCAAAAAGACCATAAACCTCAAAACATAGAGAAAAGAAAGAAACATAGTGATACCATATTTTAAATAGGAGATTGAATAAAAACCTCACATAACATCAAGGGAGGTTTCAAAGTCCATTATCGACTAGAGATCGATCATAGGATGTAGGCTGTTAACTTTCTTTAGGAAACCAAACCCCATGCACGCTGCTCCTTTGTGTTGTGCCAATGTGACCATTTAAAAATTGCCTAGGAAAGGAAATAATTCAACTTTTTTGGCCACCACATGCCCATGCTAGATAGCCCATGGACTTAGGAAACCAACTCCAAGCCTTACTAAAGCCTAGTTTTTAACTAGTCCTTCAAGGTTGTTCTTTTTAAATAATTTAGTGGCTAGTTCCTTCACCATTTCCTTTTGCTCGCCTAGATTGAGCAACAAAGCCATAAAACATGAAATAAATTAATATAAATAACTAACTAAAATAATTATTTAATTAATATTACCAATAATATTTATAGCATTAACTAAATTGATTTTAATCATTTATTTATTTAATTAATCATTTTACCCCTTTCCTTATAGTCCAACCTTAACCAAATATATTCAAAATTTATTTAATTAAGTTCACCCTTAATACCCCAATCTTCTAAAAATTAAACAAATATAAATGATTTATTTAATTCCCCCTCTTCTTCCTTAAACCATTAGTTGGCTAAACAAAATAGTTAACAAATAAATCCACTTGAGCATATATAAACCTCATTAATTCAATTTAAACATGCACATTTCATGCATATAAATGACCCATAATTCAAAATTCTTCATAAATCCCTCTTATTCAATATTATACATTCATTCAATCAAGAAAATCCTAACCCTTCAAATAAATATAAAAGAGTACATATTAGTTTTTTTTTTTAAATGTTTTTGGTCCTTACCATGCATCCTTTTCCAAGAATATTTCCACCATACAATATACTTAAATTATGGAGCTCCTTTTGTGCACCAATTGTAAGGTGCTAATTGGAGGTCTCTCATGGCTCCAAACATCTCAAAGAAATCCCATCCATTGATCTCTCTAGTCTTTCTTATCCCTTGAAACTTCACTGCAAAACACTATAAATAGAATACCATGTGGGGTATTTTGATATACTTTATAAATTTAAGGTCATGCTACTAGTTTGAGCCCCACCATCCCATATCTCTCATCACAAATATTGAGCACAACCACACTTTGTGTCTATAACAAGACACTTTGGTGAGATACTTATTTTAATTTTAATTTTTTTTCTTATTCTATTAATATAAATCAAAGGTTACAATTGAGCATGGAATAAAGGTTTGATTTTTTTTTCTTTTCTTGTTTCATGTTTACTTCACCATATATGGATCCATATTTTTTAACTATAGTTTATACTAGATAAGTGCACCAAGTACCTCTGTAGTCATTCTATTGATGATATTTTAATCTAATGGAAGGAGTTGTAACAAAAAGATGATATATTTGAATCCATGAATATCCTCTCTAAATTTCCTCATCCCAAATTTCATGAATAAGTATTTTTAAATGTATACACAATGTTATGCACCACATTCTACTATGTATTATCCTATACAATTAGTTGAGTTCATGTGCTTTGTAAGAAACATATAGGTAGTACTAAATAAAAATGGATTCATTTACTTTGTAATTCATCTCAATATTTAGTTAGAATAGATTAATTATGTCACATGCATAAGATGGTATAAATTTCCTTTACTAAGTATCTATATATTCTACTAGCTTTCCAAGTGTAAGTATCTTGGATATTTGTAATTATAGTGTATTCTCTATTTAAAAGATACCCCTCAAACTGCCACTAATACAATAATTAAATTATTATGTTTCTCTCAAATTCTCTTTGTAATATTTCTTGATAATTCTAGGTTGTGTTTAAATTATCAAATAAATATCATTAAATACCAAGAAATAATAAATTGTCATACGTCAATCTAATAATGGTGAATGGAAAAGGGTGGAAAATTACAATTAAATTTTTATTTTTTTAAAATTTAGTTCTATGTAATGCATGAACACACCCATGTGTTTCTACAAAATAAAATTAATGACCTTGGAGTGATAACTATCCTTGAAACACTATGGAGACTTAGGAATTATCCTATGCAACATGGATCCAATCTCTAAAGGTGTGGTTTTAATATAGTTGGATACATGATTCTTTATTTTTGTAATATACCCCAAGCTTTTAACCATGAAATCAATAAATTATAAAAAATGTAATACAAATTTGACATCAAACATCCTACATGTAAAAGTTATCAAGAAACACCTAGCATGTATACAATTACACTAAGTTTATGAATCTAAGTGGAATAATTAATGGAGTATAGGTCAAGTAACTTAGTGAATTTAATTAATGAGGTTCAATGACATGCTTTGAGGTATCTTATATCCCTTTCTATTTTTATACTAATCTATGGATCACACAACACATACCTTTGAATTTTTTGGTCTAGATGCAACTTTGTCATATAAAAGATACCAAATAAACCTCAAACTCCATAGCAATACAATAAAAAATTAATGGTTCATAGGAAAACTTGAATTATACAAAATATCATACTATACACCATGAACTTACACTTCAGACTTGGGTATGTGCAGGATCATGATGGGCCAGAAAGTGGCAATATGATGGGTATTTGTAGGGTTTGTGGCTGACGACTTTTTTTTACCCAAAATTGATGAAATGAAATGGGTTTTTAAAGGAGATTCTCAACTTTCCATCAATATAAATTATGATTTACTTAGAATTTAATTAATAATTATTATTCATTTTCTATTTGAATTACGACTAAAGTACTGATTGATAGGCTGATTGAAAAATATCTATAGCTTTCAAACGGTATCACATTTTGGAATCCAAAACATGCATCACATTCTATGCTTTGCATACTATAGGATTAAGAAAAGAAAAATTGAATTTCATGAAGTTTTGACCAAGTTAAGGTGGTCAGACATACCCTTTTTATATTTTTTATAAGTTGTAATAAAAATCATAATTAATTATTCACTTGGAAAAAAATTACAAAAAAATATGCATCACATCCGAACATGAGTCCTCTACTTATGTCTAAAATATTATAAAAAATATTATCATTTTATTGTGGTTAGGTGGTCAAACGCACACCCACTTCTTATTTTTTCCCAAAATTTAAGTACTACTACATTGAAATTTCAAATTTTCACCAAATAGATTTAAAAAAACCTAGTAGTTTAGAAACTACATTCAATTTTCTACATATTCTATTCTTACATATTATTGAAATAATATAAATAACTTATTGAAATTTTTATGTCAAGTTGCCTAATTCTATTTTTTTAAATTTTTTTGCCACTTAAGGGCTTGTTTTTTCCATGATGATCCTGCACATACCCACTTCAAAGTTCTATTGAATATTTGTAAGATGTAAAATGTAATTTCTATTATAAACTCCAATGGATCTACAATTAAAAATTCAAATTCTAATTACATCTTTACAACATGTATAAAATGAAATCCCAATTCTAAATTTTGTAGGCCTACACTTCAAACTTTAGATTCTAACTATATCTTTGTAGCCTAAAACATATAATCCTAACTTCAATATCTAATAGGAATTTAATTTAGAATTTAGAGTAGAAATTTTCTCTTTAAAAACTAAAAAATATAACTCCAATCCAAAACTCTTATGTACTTATAATGCATACTTTAAGGTTTCAATATATCTTTACAACCTATGAAATGTAACTCCAACTCTAATCCCTAATAGCCTAGCTAGGATTACAAGAAAGATGAGGTTTTCTCAATTATTTTGCTATGCATTTAAATGAGGCCAAGAACTCAAGCATACACCTAATTTTCAAAAAAATAAATCCCAAAGGCCCCAACCACTACGTAAATGTAATGTTGAATTTTCCAAAACCAAATGAATCTACACATGCTATGAAAGTGACAAGAAACTCTAATGGAAAAATCTACATAGAATGGTGAATACCTCAATCTCCAATAGAAACATATATGAATGGAATTAGTAAGTGAATCATAACAGAAATAATTATATGTTTAATTCTACAAGAAATATAAGTCATTCTTTCAAAGCATGTTTTTGTAATCTAACCAAATGTGATAATTTCATTAAACCTTCCTTGCACATTTGAATCTAAGGTTGAGAAATGCTAAAATCATTGATAGGGCTCACACCACAAATGTGGGTGGGTTAAAATATATTACATAAATATCATTAATTATAACTAAAATTTTACATATAAGTATTCAAATATTTTAAATTATACATTTTAGTAAAAGAAAAAAATGGTAATTTACCACATCTACAACGTCATGATATCCCTACACACTCTTTGAGATACTCTAAGGAATCCTAGACCTTAATTTTTATTCAACACCATCTAATCATGTGGAAAATTTAGGCCGACCCATTTAAACTAGAAGATAATTGACTAGGTAGTCATTCAAAATACGTGCACTAGAACCATGAGTATCATACATGAATATCCCAAACAAAAAGGAAAACATCCCAAACACATGCAAGGAGTAACCAAAAATAATATTTACAATAAACACACTAATCAAATATATACAAATATATTAACAAGAAGTCATTAGATTTATAATTTGACGCAAAAACAAGGAAGGGAGTATCACAGTCACACTAATGGAGTTTCATCAAGTAGAATCATCAATCATTATGGACATGCTAAGGAGTATTCCCATACAACAATGTTTATTAATGAAACTGAAATTCATCTCTAGGATTAGTCCCATGTCCTTTGGGATCATATACCATATCCTCATGGGAATATGGAAAATGAACTCATAGATTAATTATTGTGTGAAATGTGTCACCCATTATTTTTTAATTATTATTTTTTATTATCTCTCATTGACCTTACTATTATTTTATTAGAAATGGATAGTGGTGAAAATACACTCTATTAATACCTAAAGGCCTCACATCCTAAGCCCACGTAGTCAAAATAAAAATAAGAGCATGGCATAGAAAATAAGGTTCAATCACAACATGGACTTGGACATATGATTCTCCATCCCATTTTCATGAGGGATTTTCAGTCCTAGATTGATGGTTGAATCCTTTAGTACCTATAAATTTTTTTGAAGTTGTTGAACCCACATTATATAAAAATAAAGAGGATATTATATTGAAGCACCTAAAATCTGCAAATGACTTAAACCTCAACATGGGTTAGTTATATGAAAACTTATCAAATGCTTCTATGAAATATCATGTAAATGCTTAAGAAAATGTAACCAATAACAAGGATTAAAAGACTTCTAAAAGCATAACATGTACCTATTCCATATTGGATTGGTGTCAATTGTGCCAATGACCCTTTCCCAATCCTTGTTAAAACTCAAATGATGCAATGTAATGGTGATGGGAAAAATTAGTTCTCAGTTTAAGAGAGTAACTTTGCATGAGAGTGTAGATGTTTTGATGAAGGATGAAGCTTTCATTTATAGATTTTCAAATTGGAAGAGAGCTCAAAATAGAGCAATGTGGGATAATGATTTGACCAATGAGATGAAGCCACTTGTCACATTATGATAGGTTGAGGAATGTGCAAGTTTTGGCCAATGTGCCAAAGAGGGGGAGATTCAAATTTGAAATTGAGAGTTAAATGTTGAGTGGGGGACATGTAAGAGAGAAGTTATTGCCATGTTGGAAGGGACAAGTCAACTTGTCTTCATATTCAAACTTGAGGAATATTCTCAAAAAGATGCTTTGTTGAGAGAAAATGCTAAATTTATAAATGAATTAAAATACTTTATTGGTGCAAGTGGGAAAAGCTAGAGGATGTGATGGGTGGCTAGATTAGGTTAATCAGGATTAGATTAGCTTAGATGATGTTTAAGATGCTTTGACCCATTTGACTTGAATATTTTGATTTATTTAAATCAAGAGGGAGAAATATGAATTTTGAGATTTAATTAAATAAAGTTTGGTTTATTTAATTAAAGGAATGATGCAAGCTAAAGGTGGATTAATTTGAAGAATATGAATCTAGGAAATGATTAAAAGATGAAATGTTAGGATTTGATTGATTTATTTAAATGAGGTAATGATGAAGTGAGTTTATTTAATTGAAGGATGAAATGTTAGATTTGATTAAATGAAGGTTATTTAATTAAACTAGTGGATTGAAATGTATGCATATTTTGCATGTCTACATTTTTCCCCTCTTTGAAGAAATGTACTTGCTACGTTGGTTCAAAGAAAAAAATTGCCGCAAACAAAATTCAAATATTTTATGATTTTTTTGGATGCCCTAGTGGAAAGAAGTACACTACTACATTGCCCCCTCAAGAGATCAAGCTAAAAGATTCTATTTGAAGGTTGATCTCGTGATAAAGAGGTTCAAAATGGATGGTTGTGGATGATGATGCAAATGAGATGGTTTTTAAGATGCTTAGAATAACCAATCTATATTATCCTAAACAACTAAAATGATGATATGATGTGATGATGGATGATGTGATAATGCCTAATGAGTGTTTTATGAAAATGTATGATTTTATGATATGATTTGACTAACAGATCTATATTATGATGATGAACATGCATGTGAGATGATATGTAGAATGCTGATGATTTGTGGATGAAAGATGGATGCACTAGTGGTGATGATGAACTACTCATAATGATGTTAGTGCGGAAAACAAGAAATTAGATGATGACAAGAGGATCCAATAGGAAAATTTTATGAGAAATGATGATGAGAAATGGATGATTTTCTTATCAAGGATTGGGATTTTAACAGGGTCACTTACCTTATTTTTGATAACACACGTAGGTACGATGCATCAAGGTATAAAGGACTAGGATGGCATTGTACTTAGTGTGATGGACTTTGACTCGAAAAATAGATAGGAGTATTCTTGTTCATACCTTACATACGAAAACCTTGCTAGGATGCATTTGAGAAATATCAAACATCTCAGACCAAAACAAAGAAAGGTATAACCAATCAATGCAATAGTCAACAAGTTGTCCAAAAAATCTTCTATACATATCTAATAGAGCAGGTATTCACCAAGTTATTTTACAAGAGGATCCAACAAGCACATCGAACAGAAGATAATGAGTGTTTGCCCCATTCCTATATCTCTAAATCCTTTTGTTTGGACATCATCAAGAGGCTATTGGAATGAGCACAAAGAGATAAGTAAAAAATACAAAGATGCAGTAAACAAACAAGCTAACGTTCTTCAATACTACTAACCAAATGAAAATGTGTTTTTAAGGATAAGAACCGAAACTATTTCCAAAAGATAATGCCCATTGTAGGAAGGATACATCCTAGGACATGTCAGTGGATGGTGGCACGTCACTTCATTTATCCAAAGTGTTCTTTGTGATAAATAATGCCCATTGTAGGAAGGATTCATCCTAGGACATGATGTTATCAGATGTTTGATATGGGATTGATTGGATGATGGACTATCGACACAAAGAATTGACCAACTTGTTTACGTACTGACTTAAACCTGAGACTTGATGTTTTGAGTTTTCACTTTTAACCTACTAAACTTGTTTCTAACTGTTTCACCAAAGGTTGAGAATGACGATCGTTTATTATGAGTGGTGTTT
This sequence comes from Sequoia sempervirens, assembly GCA_007258455.2. Lineage (NCBI taxonomy): Eukaryota > Viridiplantae > Streptophyta > Pinopsida > Cupressales > Cupressaceae > Sequoia > Sequoia sempervirens. The sequence continues at coordinate 36,722 of VDFB02336793.1, read as the reverse complement.
ATTACTGGTGAAAATGAAATGGGATAGATGGATTTTTTTAAATATTTGGATGTTTTTGGAGTTTTGCAATGTTTTGAGGTTGTTTTGGTATTTTTTGAGATTTTCAAATGTTTTGATTTTTGATTTTCCAATGTTTTTGGGGTTTTCTCAGATTTTGACCAAGAGACTAACCTAAAGACCTACCCTAGGGGCCTCAAGGGCTGATCAACAGATTATCCTTTCCTACGTTATACACGCAGAGACCACGTAGTTTGATTGATGACTTGACCAATTTACAGATGAAGATATACATGATGAGATGTCAATTTATTATGATAGACTCCTAAAGGACTGATCTAAGTGTCTCAGGGGATGATCAAAGATCAACCTTGCCTATGTTCAAGGCTCAGAGACTCATAGTTCAACAAGATGACTTTATTTTTGACTTTTTGAATGACCATTTGACCTTTTTTTTATTTTATGACATGTTTTCAATGTTTTTGAATTTTTTGATGTTTTGATGTTTTTGGATTTTTGGATTTTTTTTAATGTTTTTGGATTTTTTGGCATGTTTTGAATTTTTGGATTTTCGATGTTTTGATGTTTTGGATTTTATGATTTTATGATTTTTTTGGATTTTTTGACATGTTTTGAATGTTTTTGGATATTTTGATGTTTTGATGTTTTTGGATTTTCTAATTTTTTGATGTTTTTTGATTTTTTGATGTTTTTGGATTTTTCGATTTTAGGACTTTAAGAATATACATGAATCCAATCCAATGAGAACATGCACCCAGCGTGATGTAATAGACTATTCCAATAAAGGCAGGAAAAATTGACCTTGAGGATGGGCCGAGTAGTACTAGGATGGATCATGATACGAAAACAAGACCAAGCTATGGTGCAAATGTGAGTGGATAAGTGATGGATGCAGATCTGTATGCGATGGATGATGGATGGATGATGCAGAACAAGCTGTAAAGATCTTGTGGATGGAAAGTGCTTATTTATACAAGGTGCCTATTTGCTAGGTTTTCACCAAGGTACTTGTCCAAAGTGCAACCAAAGTGGTTTTCACTAGAGGATGATTTTTTTTCTCTTTACTATTTTTTGGTCCTTTTTCTAATTTTTTTGGATTTTTTGCTTCTTCTTTTTTTGGTTTTTTTTGTTGTTGTCACCAAGACACCTGTTTGTGAAGTTTTCACTAAAGTAACCTTTCTTTTAGGAATTTTTTTGATTTTTTTGGATTTTTTGGTTCTATAGCTTGAAAGATTTAGGCATAAAACTTTTTGAGATGAGAGCTATTCATGGGCTCTTGTAGAGGTTCCCCTTCAAGTGTTGATAAGATATGCCCCTGACTTATAACTTGTTGTTGACAACAAAATGGTTCCAGTCAATTGGGTTCAAATTTTCCCTTTGCTGCTTGGGTTTGGGACATTCTTCTGATTCTCCTTTTATACCAGTTCTCGACTTGGAAAGTCCGTCGATTTTCTTATTATAGCTCATTTTGAGTCTATTATGATATAATTGCAAGTGATTTAAAGCATCTATACGTCACTCATCCAATAGCTCCAGCTCATTCATTCTTGATACTCGATACTCTTCATTTGTGATGAGGTTTTTGCAGTGATATCCTAAGTGATGGGATCTCAATCTCAATGGGGAGTACTACTTCTGATCCGTAGACTAGGGAGAAGGGGGTGACTCTGGTGGGTGTGTGGATGCTAGTTTGATAGGCCCAGAGGGTGGGATTAAGCTGTAAATGCCAGTCACGACCTGCATCATTAACTATTTTCTTGAGGATTTTTAGAATGGTTTTTTTGTAGCTTTTTCTTGGCCATTTCCTTAGGGATAGTATGGGGTGGAGAAGCGATGTTGGATTTTTAATTTTTTGCATAAGTCACAGACATCATGATTAATGAATGGTGTCCCATTATTTGAGATAATGGCTTGTGGGACACCGTAGTGAAAAATGAGATAGTTCAAGATGAACTTTGAAATTTGCTTCCCATTTATGTACGTCATGGGTATCACCTCCACCCACTTAGTAAAGTAATTTGTTGTGGTTATGATGAATTTGTGGCCATTAGATTAAGTGGACATGATTTTTCCAATGAGATCAAGTCCCCACTGTGAAAAGGGCCATGGTGTTACGATAAGATGAAGCTCTTGAGCTAGAGCATGGATGAATTCCCCATGTAGCTGACATTGTAGAAACCTTCTAACATAATCATGTGCTTCTCTTTCCATTGTGGGCCAATAATACCCCATCCTCAACAGTTTCTTGGCTATGGTTATTCCACTTGAGTGTGAGCCATAGATACCATTATGTACTTTAGTTAGAGTAGTCAATGCATCCTCAACATTTAAGCAATGTAGTAGGGTTCCTTCTATGCTCCTACGATATAGAGTATCTCCTAGGATGATGAATCTAGATGTATTTTTTGCAAAATTTCATTTTAGATTCAATGATAAGTTGGTGGGTATGACTCCTATTTGAAGGTATGTACAAATGTCATGGTACCAAGGATCACTAGGACCAATGATTTAACACATGAATTCTGATTCTGGTACCTCAAATGCAGGCACGAGAAGTTGCTTTATTAGGAATTCATATTTTGGAACATTATTGGGGATGTCCAGTAGGGACCCAATTGTTGCCATGGCATCTACTGCTTTGTTGTTGGATCTAGGTATCTGTTCAAATGTAATTTCAATGAAGGATTCTTTGAGAGTCTCCACCAATTTCTTATATGGAGTGAGCTTGTTGCCCTTGGTCTGGTATTCATTGTTCACTTGATTTATTATCAATTGGGAATCTTCGTATACTCTGAGAGTTATAATGTTCAATTGCACTGCTATTCTGAGACGTATGGTTAAAGCCTCATATTCTGCAATGTTATTGGTGTAGGGAAATGCCAGTTTGTAGGACCTTGGTATGCAATCCCCTTGTGGGGTGATGAAGAAGATGCCAACTCCTGATCCATGTTGTGTGTATGAGCCATCAAAGTACAATTTCCAATGATTAGCTACATTTAGATTAAAAATAGATTCATCTGGAAACTCTAAGACGAGAGGATTCTCTGAATAAACTGGTCCTTCTACAAGCTAATCTGTGATAACTTGGCCTTTGATTGCTTTCCTCTCGACATATTCACTACAGTATTCTAACAGTATCATCACCCATTTGGCCATTCTTCCTGTGAGCATTTCCTTTGACAACAAGTATTTGAGAGGGTCGATTTTGGCGATGAGCTTTATTTTGTGTGCCAACATGTAATGTCTAAATTTCTAAGATGCAAACACTACTGCCAGGCATGCTTTCTCAATGAATGAATAGTTTAGATCATGGCCAACCATTTTTCTACTGATGTAATAGATAGCCCTTTCTATTCCATTTTCGTCATGCTAAGCTACGAGAGCTCTAACGGATGTTATTGTTGATACATATAGAATCAATGGTTTTCTTGGGATTGGTGGCATTAAGACTGGTGGTGTGAGTAGATATTCTTTGATTTTTTTAAATGCCTCTTCACACTTTCTATCCCATTTGTACGCTACTCCCTTGTGGAGTAGGTGAGAGTATGGGTTATGTTTGTCTGCTAGTTGTGCTATGAATCTTTGAATGGATTGGAGCCTTCCTTGGACACCTCTTAATTTCTTTAATGTTTTTGGTGCCTCCATCTTGAGGGTTGCTTTTACCTTTGTTGGAGATCTTGATACCCCTCATTCATACAATATATCCTAGCAATTTTCCTGATTGTATGCCAAATACACACTTCTTAGGGTTTAATCTGACCTTGTACTCCTCCAGCCTGTCAAATAGGGCACTAAGGGTTGCTATGTGATTTTTTCTCTTTTTGGACTTGGCTAGAATGTATTCAACATAGTCTTTAACCGTCTTATGGATCATGTCTTGGAATATCAATGTCATGGCCCTTTGGTTTGTTGCTCCTGTGTTCTTTAAGCTGAATGGAATCATATTCCAACAATAGGTCCCCCATGGATAAGTGAAATTTGTTTTATGTTGGTCCTCTTTAGCTATCATGATCTAACTATACCCTGAGAATCTGTCCATTAGTGACAAAATTTCATGTCCAATTGTCATATCCATAATCATATCAATGTTTGGAAGCGGCAAGTCATCCTTTGGACATGCCTTATTTAAGTCTCTGAAGTCTATGCAGATTTTGATGTTCCCATCGGGTTTTAAAATAGGTACCAAGTTTGATACCCATTTTGGGTAATCTATCGACTGGAAGAATCCTGCATCTAATAACTTTTTTAGCTCCATTTTGACAAGCAGGGTGATTTGAGGGTGCATTTTTCAAAGCTTTTGTCTGACAGCCTTAGCTTTTGGATATACTGCTAAATGGTGAACCACGGTCTCCAGATCAAGTCCTAGCATGTCAGCATAGCTTCATGAAAATTTTATCTATCTTTCTCATAGGAATATTGCTAAGAGCTCTTTTTCATATGATAGTTGTGATTCCACATAGAATGTGATATGCGGGGCTTCCTCTGTTCCTAGATTGACCAGATTGCAATTTTTTGCCAAGACTGTTGACTTTTCTTAATGAATAGCTTGGAAAGGAAGATTGAATCCCCCATCCTTTGGTGCCTCGAAGAGGTTTTCACCATTGGATGTGTCCTTTATTTTTACATTTTTCTGGTCAGAGAGTGCCACAATGTGGTTTTCACTCAAGGACTTAGATATGATTCTTAATTTTTAACTTCTACGACTGAGGGATTCAATCATTTCCCCATAATAGGCATGTGTATCTAGCTCGATTAGGAACCCTGCTTTGTGATTGCCACATGGAATGTTTTCCCATAGTCCCATGAATTCCAAGAGCCCTTCATCATTTTTGAATGTATCAAGAACTGGTGGTCCTCGTTGGTCATAGTCGATGAGTTGGGGATATACTAGGTAGATGTTATGATTTTGGTGGTATGATTCAAAATATAGGGTACTAATCATGCAAAGAGTGGTATCCTCAAATAGCCTAGGTAAGTTGGTCAGGTGATCCTCGTCATCACTACTACTATAGACATTGGTTATATCAAATGTAAAGTTATCTATGGCGCGACCTGCAGATACTGGTAGGCATAGTTCTATTGCAGTTGGCTAAGGAGGATTATTAACCCTTCTAACTGGAGGAATTTGGCCACGTATGGTTATACTCGAAGGGGTACATCCAAGGCCAACATTTTTTATTGGTCGCATCTTCAGCATGATAGGTATTATAATCCCATTATTGTTTCTCCCAAGTCTTTTATTTCTATCATAGCCCATTGTGAGCATCATTTATAGACCCTTGCTTCTTGCATCCATTGGTAAATCAGCTACTTGTCTTTCATCTTGGTTTAGCATATGAGAAGGATATGATTCAATAACTTCTTAGCCTAGATCCTCTCATCTTGTGAAGGTGGGATAGTCCTTAGGAGACGTTTGGGATATGGAGGCTTCATTTATTTTTGAACGTTCCCATGATCTAGGAGATTGTGGTAACTCTCCTACCATAAAAGCATTTTTAGGGATCGTGTAGTTTCCACAACCATTATTTTGAATGATGATCTTAATGTCAAAGATGGTGGGAATGGTGGGAGTGGTGGGTGTCTCTGTCGCAGAAGTGGAGGCAGGTGTCTCTATCGTAGAAGTGGATGTAAGAGTGGAGGGATTAATGTATGGTGTAGATGGGACCTCATCATTTTTTGGTACTTGGGGGATTTTAAAGTACTTTTCTTCAAGGCTTTTGCAATATGCGAAAGGTTTAGGATCTCTGTGGATGGTAACTTCTTGTCCCTCATGTGTGAATTTCACACCCTCATGGAAAGTTGACGCTACTTCCTTCATTGTATGAATCCATGGACATCCTAGAAGGATGTTATATGGTAATTCTAGGTCCAGGACCTGACAAGTAGTTTCCATGAGAGTGGCCCTACTTGAATAGGGAGTTTGATCATGCCTTGGGACACTCATTCTTGATTGTCATATGCTCTTATTGTGATACCCTTTCCTTTTTCAATAGAATCCTCTGGGATTTTCAATTGTTTGATGAGGTTGAGAGAACATATATTCAAACCCGCACATTCATCCACCAAGACCCTTTTGACTTTCTGTTGTGCCCCTAGCACACACGCCCCATACAGAATGGGGACCCTCTTTTCTTTTTCCTTGTCGTGTTGTTTTTGTCGCCGCCTCATTTTGCGTGCCTCACTTTTTGATGACTCAGATGGTTGGTGTCACTTCAAAGTCCCATCATAAATTGACCATGCCTTCCCCTTGTGGTTTTGCTGCATTCTGGTGCCTCGCGAGGTCCCTTTAGCTATTTCGCCCTGCCAACAACCCCAGGCCCTGTCGGGTCCGGGCGTCCGGGATTCCCTCTGCAGGTTTCCCTGCTGGAACCATCATTCCAGGCGGTGTCCGATGGGCGTCCTTCCGGACCTTGGGGTCCGAAACCCCGACCGCTGTCTAAAACTTGTTGAAAATCTTCTGGCGGCGTTCCGCCATCAGGACCCCAAACCCCGGAGTTCCGCTTTCGGGGTTCCGTCTATTTTTTGCCGTTCGCGACGGCAGACTCCTTGCGACGTCCTGCCCCCTAGATCCCACCAACCTTTTCAGCGATCGACACTCTTCAAATTTACCTGTCTGCCATGTGGTGTTCCTAGCCCGACCGTCCATAATTCTATCTCTGAAATTCTGTGACGGTTCCGCCATCCCTGATGGTGGATCCTTGGTGGAATCCCGCCCTCCGGGCCCCGACCTGCTTCCCGCCACCACCGTTCAACTGCATGAAACTTGAAACCACCATTGTATTGCGTCTCCCTGGCTATCAGGCCCCAGCGTTCCTGCTGCCATCATAGATATTTTCAAATCCACCAACTTTCGCCAACCGTACCTATAATAAATGCAAACATTCATGGAAGTTGGGGGGTATAAAATGCCCAACTCGGCCCGTCATTTTCACAAACAGGATTGTAGAGCAACTGAACCAATTTCCATTTGGAGCCCACTGTCTTTGGCATCATCTCGATCATCGCCCTCAGCGTCATTTCGTCGACCATTGGTGGATCCCACATCTCCTCACTCTGCGTGTTCGAGGTAGGCCATCCGTTTGCCCTCCTAAGCGTCATTTTCATGATTTTGAAAGATTTTAATCAATGAATAAATTATTCAGAGGGTATAATATGATAGAACAAAAAATTGCGCACCAAACCCATATGTTAGAAAATTGAGAAACCCTTTAGGATGCTCTCCTTGCCGATCCGGAGTTTCCACTGCTGTGGCTGTTCTTCGTGCATGGAAAACATCTGCCTCGGGCCCGAGACCTGCCTTAACCATCCGGTTACAAAACTTTGATCATTTTCCAACAGCGACGTCGCTCTCCGGGCCTGTCCCATCAGACTTCTCCGTCCGTATTTCAACTTGTATGCCGCCTTTTGAAATGCAAACTTCACCCTACCCCCCGGCTGCTAGGTCCTAACTGTCTCCTTGCCGTGAAACCTCAAACTGAACAAGCATCTGCCGGGCCTCTCGGGCCCGGGTATACGGGGTTCCACCTCCGGGGTTCCCTTGCTGATTTTTCGTCGTCCCAAGCAAACCTCGTCCGGCGTCCCGATCTGCAGGCTCCGCCCTCCTGTTTGTTGCTGACCAGATGGTTTAAAACTGCTACGTCGTTATCATCTTCAGCCTCTGGACACCGGGTGTCCTTGCTCGCTTTTCTGCCATCCTCATGGCGATGTCCCTCCATCCCTCTGGCCTCCGGGTTCCGCCCTTCCACCCGCTACCGAGGCATAAACAAATTTCAATGACGGAACCCTCTCCCAGGCTCGGTCTTGCTCCTTGCTGACCGGACGTCTGTCTGACCACCAGACCCCAGACCGCCCTTCGCCGAAGGATATCGCCAAACTCTGGATGGCCGTCTACTCGCCGGGCCCCGTGCCTTGGGATTCTTGTCCTCACCCACCGCTCCAAGCAGAAAACCCCTCTCGTCATCCCGACCTCCAGACTTTGTGCTGCCTTCCGCCGTTGAACTCAAAACGTAAAACCCTGCCGCCGGGCTATTGCTCCCAGACTTCCGTCCAGCGTTGGCTGTCCCAAAAGGCGAAGTTCATGCGTCTTTCTGGTGCCGCCGACCCGAGCCCTCGAAAAAAAAATAACTCATCCGACCATCCTTTGGCCCTCCGGGCCTCGAACCCCAGACTTCCGTCCTTGAATTTCCGTCAACTGTCTGCCCCTCTAAACTGCCATCTCCCGACAGCTTTCTGGCCTGAGACCCCGACAACAAAGAATGCCAAATTGATACGGAAAAGTGGAATAGCTAAGGCCGCCAGTTTCCCTCCATCTCTCGTGGCACCCGAATTAGTCATGGCTTGCGGGGAAGCATACCAGACCGATACCAGAATAGTTGTCGATAAGGAGGGAAACATTCTCGCAGACATGTCACCAGAGGGGATCACCAAGACATTCCACATTCCCACGTTCCAACAGATGGAGGTCCCCACATTAGAGGAATGACAAGCGGCGTGGGATGATAATTTGATAGGGCACAAGAAGTCAATAAACCTACATTGGCTTAAGGAAAGATGAGGTGGTGCTGCGAAAGTTCCTCAGGAGCTTTTCTGTAGTGATTTCCATGAGGATTACCATGACCTGGTAACCATGTTGAGCAGGGTTATGGGTTTTCCAACGACCGCCTACTTCCAGGAATGGATGGCCTATTTCATTGAACAGATCCTACGAGGAAACGAAGACATCACAATGAAGGTTTCATTCTATTGGGGAGGAATCATAAGCAACTGCTTCCATGAGCAGTTTGTCAACGTGAAAAAGAGTTCCAAGTTCTATATGACCTCCTACCTTGTATATTCCCTGGTAGATCAAAGACAGTATAGCGGATTGTTTGTAGCACCCGATCAGGGGCAGAAGCAAGGACTCAAACCATTTGATAAGTATTCGCAGCTCCAGTACTAGAATTTCAGGAAAGATTACTGCAGGGTTAATGACGCCTTCATTGGCCATATCATCAGGTTGATTGTTGGGGATTTTGAGAGGAGGGTCTCCCACAATTCTAGAGTGCCTTTAAAGCAATACACCTTCCTTTTTGTCTAGTATCCAAAATTCACATATATCCAGGCCCAGGGCTTCACCAAAAGGCCAAATAGGCTGCCCCGATACCCAAACGACATGATCATCCTCTTGGAGCTTTCTGGGAAGCTCCAACACCTACAGGCCATCTTCAGCAACAAGCACAGAGCAAGGATCTCCTATCCCATGACCCTTGGCCAGGGCATGTACTGACTTCAGATGTCACAATGTGCTAGTAACTCCGAGAAGGAGCTGAAGGAGTACCATTTCGACTAGCACACCGCTCGCCCACGGATGGACCTGCATGGCCATGTCAGGAAGCACTGGGGCCAGCCTATGGCCATGAATGTCACATTAAGGATTTCGGGGCCGACTGCTAAGATGAGAAAGAAGTGCACGCAAGGCACTATATGCGCATGACTTTGTAGTTCCTAAGAAGAGTGCAACCATTCCTGGTGCCAGACCAAGTCGAGGAGGATAAGTCCATAATCATGCATCCAAGATACCCTGTGGTTGCCAACCTACCAATACCCTCAATTGATTGGGATGAACAGGAGGTCAATGACCTGGACACTATCAGCCAACCAATCTTAACTCGTACTAAGGAGTGGATCGATGGGCAGGTGGCTCATTTGAAGTGGCAAGGAGTAGTCCTGACTTATGAGGGGCTCAAAAGTGAGCCGAGTGCCACAGAGGATGCTGCCAAAGAAGAAGGGAAATCCCCAGAGAGAAAAGAAGAAAAAATCTTGCCCTTGGCTGAGAAGGGCGAGGGTGGCAATGATTCGCCCAAAGGGAAGTCTGCTGTGCCTAAGTGGTTAGAGAAGTAGATCGAAAGAAAGACCCCAGTGCTGAAGGACCCAAGGGGGAGGCTAGAGGCCATCTTGGTTCGAGCCTAGATCACAATGAAGAAGGAGAAGAAGCCCAAGGTCCGATCCAGAGTAACGATGGATGCTTTCGGCTCCCGTGCATCACAAATTGCAATGCCTACGATTGGCCAAGCTGGAGGAAGCCATAATATCTCCACCATTAACTTGGGGGCTGCAACCAGAGAGCAAAAGATCGAGCACCTTGAGGAGTCGGTGGCTACAGTAGTGCACTTGATAAAAGAGGGTAAAATCTCAAAGGATGAGCTCAAGGCACAGGTTGCAACCTTGAGGGATTACATACAACAATGGTCCTCAATGGATGAGCTACCCACTACATCCATGGCTATGCCTCAATTCATTTCCAAAGAGCAGATCGACGAAATGGAAAGAAGAAAGAACTTGGAAAAGACCACCAAGGATTGGTTCCGACAAGTCTCATATGTCAGAAACATGGGAATCAGCCGGGCTGTGTGAACAACCAACAAGTTCTCTGACCTGATGCAGTCTCTAGAGAGCATAAAGAAACTCTGCACCAATTTCCCCACAACCTACAACTCCACCTTCCCAAGGATCGAAGCTATTCTTCAAATTCCTGAAGCCACATGGGAGGAGAAACTAGCATTTAAAAAAGAAGATCACTGGCTAATGGATGTATGGCGCAGAGACTTCGATAACCGGAAGGAGAGGTTGGAGCAAATCTTGAGCAGGGTGGATCCTGACATTAAGTGGATCAAGGAAATCCAGGCAGAATGTGCCCAATACCCTAAGCTAATGACGGGCTATGATATGCCCACGGTGCAAATGGATCCAGAAAAGATAAAACCATACTTCTAAGAGAAGATGAAGGATGGAATGGCCAAAGAAATCACAACGGAGTTCCTGGGTTTTGCTGCCCATGCCTTCGACCAATCATAACTGTTTAGAGACCAAAGTTCAAAATATGATGAGGATTGAAAAAGGCTGGAAGAAAATGTGAAGGAGTGGAGCTATCAAGCGCTACGGTGTGAAGTCCTTGAAATAGATAAGCTCCAGGCAGTCATCGTCAAATACATAGAATGCACAGCTTCCGAGGAACAAGAAGACAGCCCTGCCAAAGATGAAGAACTTCCTGAAGAATAGCTACAACAAAACAACAATTTGCTAAAAGTCAAAAGAGCTATAGTCCCGTCAGCTAGAAGACAAAATAGGGAAGAGACAAAATGTAATTTTAAATTGTGATCTATTTGGGGGTAGGTGAAACCCTATTTTGTAATGAATCTTGGCCACACAATAAGAATGAATCTTGGCCATTTATTTGACATTTGGAAAACTATAAATAGGGCACTCCTCTCATTTGCAAAGGGAGAGTTGAGTTGTTGTAAAGACATGCTACAGAAATTTATAAGGAAAAGGCATTGACTTGGTGTATTTTCTTGGTTTCTTCCATGTTAATTGATTCAATCTCCAATGCTAGATATTTGACTTAGATTTTATTGTTGTTTAGTTAGCTGTCTTATTTCTTTGGATAGATCTCAAGAATGTTGTTGGGTGATTATGCAAATTCCTGCCATGTTGATGATTTCTTTGTCCATACTTTGTACTATTTGCTGATGGTAGATAGCTGTGCAAAGTTAGCCTGGACTTGATTTCAAAGCTGCTCCAAACATTTATCTTTGATTCATGCATGTATGTGGTGGATAAAGGATAAAATATCTATAGACCTTAGAAGATAGCACAATTTCCATGATACTGTGAAATCCCTAGTTAAGTGGGATATTGTTTTAAGAAATTGTCCATTGCAGGAACTCCATTGTCACTATTCATAGCTAGTTGCAAACTTAAGAACTTTTCCATCCCTTTGCCTTTTCCCTTCTTTTTTTAATGACTGACCTATGCTAAGGTTCATTGCACATTGTAAAGCCAAATCCAACAACAAAATGGACTCCAAGATTGTTGTTTGAACCTACAGCCAATGCATAATAACTTCCCATCCTAAGAACTCCATTTCAAGATCGAACTTCCATGCTTTTTGTCCATGCTTTGTATTTCCTGTAAGACCGCCTTGTGATTCTAGAAAATCACATCAAACTAATGAGGTATCTAAGCATTGTCATGACCTGACATCCGAGAGACCTTGGGATAGTGTTTTGCAATCCGATTGTGGAAGATTATCTTTCAAGAGAGCTAGTGCACCTATGCACTTCCTGTGTTGAGAAGTGCATAAAAAATATATCAACAGAACTGGTGCTAGAAGGAGGGCAATGGTGGAAATACCAAGTTAAGGGGTAAAAGTGAAGCTGGATCAAATCAGATCATTCTCCCCAGAAATATTTCAAAGAGTTCTATGGTCAACGTCAAACAAGTGAGAATTTGAAGAATTACAGCCCCCTACGAGGGCGAAGCGAGTGCAAGGAAGCAACGTTGCCTCTTCATCTTCCTCCATTCCATCTACCTCCATTCCACCCTCACCTTCATTTGGCTAGCCTTCATCTTCCACCCAATCATCTCAAACCGCATTTGCACCTCCTATCCCCTGTAGCCAGGGGATTGCCCCTCTCCCGGCCTTTCTAGCCCAAGGCACAGTCCAGTCGGCCATAGCTCAGGTGCAACCCTAGATTGCTATTGTAATTCCCATTTTCCAACAGCAAGCACTACCTCTGCCACCCTCCATAGCTTGGTTAGCACATAACCCTTCGCCGATACATTTCACTGCCTACAATGATATGCCCAAGAATCCAGAGGGTTTTTGTTTGAAGTTCCATCCACGCGACCTATAAAGAACAGCTGAGGAAAACATCAAAATATTTGAGACAACGATCACCAAAATGTAAGTTGACTACGAGGACGTTGCATGCTGCCTTTTTCCGCATTCATTGGGGGAAGAGGCTTTCTATTGGTACATCAACCTACCGAGGGGGTCCATTACCTCATGGAACCTGATGAAGAATGCCTTCCTGTAGAAATACAAGATCCCCATCAGCCCTTCAGAGCTTTACCAATAGTTCATGTCTGTCAGGAGGGAAGTCAACGAACCTATCGGCTCCTTCAATGACCGGTTCCATCAGGCCTACACAAGGCTTCACGACCCGTACCTCCATAATGATGCGACAGTTCTCCCAGTCTATTATGCAGCGCTAGACAACCTCACGTCGACCTTGGTGAAAATGATGCACCCACCGCTCACTACCCTAGTGACCGCCTATGTGGAGGTCGTTGTTGCCAGTGCAGACTTGGGACAAAATATCTTTGGCCTACTGCCTTCTTTGGGGCCAGTAGCCCATCCAATGTAGATTCAGGGGCTTAATCAGATGTTTGCTCACCAAACCCCCCTTATGAACCAAGTACCTCAATTTCCTATGGTGCCACATCTAGGACATCCATTGAATTATGCGCCTCCCGCGCCTTCCTATTCGCAGCCCCAGCAATAGTATAACTATTCTCAGGCTGCTCCACAATAGTAGGCATATCCCCAGCAGCCCCAGGCACCATTGTACCTATCGGGATCGGAGTTTCCTCCAGCCTATCAGAATTAGCCGGTAGCCCCGCCCGCTTTTCTCCAAAATTTGGTGCCATCACCCAGAAACGGGACTGAGAAAGACAAGTTAAAGGAACTGACTGAGATGATAAAGAAAATGTCCACGGAAATGATGCACCTAAAGAATTAGAATAATTAGTTGTAGGCCTCCGAGTGCAATTTCTAGGCCAACCTCAACCGGGACAACCGAGACAATAGGGATAGTAGGGATAATCGAGAAGCAGGCACTTCCTCCGAGTAGAATTATGACAAGGGGAAAAATGTCAATCAAAATGCAGAAAAGAGACCTTCTCAGAGGCAGAATCACACGTGGAACACTAGGCCCAACAATGGTGGTGTCCCTACACCTTTCGATCAAATGGCAAGTAATGACAAAACGTCCAGCGGTGTATACCTGGCCGAGGTAGCCTTGTCCGGATGGTGTCGACTTCACAAAACCAGCAGACATTCCAAATTGGATTGTCTCGAGTTCCAGATAGCTGCTTAAATCTTCTAGGTGGAGGTACAAAATGCAGTCAACAATGCCAGTTGTAGGGACATCATCCCAGCCGATCCATAGGATTCCTCATGTCTTGTGGTTAATCAAGCACCATTCCCGTGAGGTGACCGCAACGAGCCCGAAGTCGAACCTGCTCCTGTCGAGGGTGAGGAAGCGCAAGAGGTAAGTAATGAACAATCCTTGGCTCAGCTCTTTGATTCAGTAGATAATGGTCTGGCAGATGAAGAAGAACCATTTGTAAATGAGGTCCACATGTTCCATCAATGGTCGACTCCCTACTTCCTTAGGAATAGACAGGCGGGCGGACCCTTTACAACTTCTACCCCACCAAACAATTTCGCCACTCTGCCCAATTCAAATGCCATTAACAACCCTGGGCTTCCTCACATACCCGCCCAATACCTCAACAAGAATAGATCTCAAAACCAGTTAGAAAATCAGCCTCAAGGCCAATCCCAAAATCCATCTGGACAAACGAAGGCCCAACTTCCTAGTTCTGCTATAGGCCAGGCTTTTAGTTCGAAAATTGAACAAATGGGTGAATATGTAGTAGAAGAGTTCAAGAAGGTAAAAATTAGCTTATCAGCCTTTGAATTGCTCAAAGTCCCTACTATAAGGCATGCCTTTTTTAGGGTTCTTAATAGGACTCTGTCTTCTAGTACAACACAAGAAACGTTAGCCAAAAAAGTTACCTTTGAAGAGCCTAGGAAAGAATTGGAGATACAGGATAATACCGAGAAAAGGAAGGATGTTCCCGTGAATCAGTCTGCAAGTAGACAAATTGAAAAGGAGCCGGAAAGGGCTAATAAGTAGTTTTCCAAGGACCAGCTATTTAGGAAAACCAGGGATATGGGCAATGATAAGAACAAAGGTCAGATAGCCCACATGGACACGCCTATGGGCATCCTCCAGGGGAGACCGAAAACCCCCCCTTTCCTGACCACCATTAGGATTTTTGGGAAGAACCTACATAACTGCCTGCTCGATTTAGGAGCATCCACCAATGTCATGCCCTTGGCAGTATGCAAGGCTCTTGGCATCACCCCCATGCCTTCAAAGAGGAAGGTGACCCAACTGGACAAAACGAAGATCAACATTGTGGGTGAAATAAACCGTATCGTGATGCAGATTGCCATAGACCCACGGATACAACAGGTCATTGATATTCAAGTCGCTGACATTCCTGATGCATATGGAATCATCTTGGGAAGGGAATTCACCAAGGCACTAAATGGTTACACTGCCACAGACCTTTCTCACATGTGGCTACCGTGGAAGGGGCTGCCAAATCAAATCTGCATCGATCGTGAACCCCATATGAAGTACATGATCATGGAGTACAATAATATCAATGAGGTTCTATTCACTGAGACTGACTTAGGGAATTATCGCCCTTTCGCCCACCAAAATGAGGTCGAGCTTCAGGAAGAAGGTGCAGATGAAGTGTTACTGGTATTGTGTAGTCCTTCGACTGATTCTACACGAATGCCCCCAGACATGGGAATATCGATGGAAGCCTATGATGAACCTAATAATAATGACAACTGGGGACCACTCAATGGCTTCCAGGAATTCATTGGAAAGTGTGCAAGGGATCAGCTCAGTCTAGGGGCCTAAATGAATTTACAGGATCTTTTGTTGCCCAACTGGTGAAAGGTTCACAATGCTGCACACTCCAAGTTTGATTGTTGCTTGCGTCAAGCAGCCGTGGCGCATGTTAGAAAATCAACTGCTCCTCAGATAGAAATGCCAAAGGAGGCACTAGTGGAAACACCTATTGATCATTTCATCGAACCAGAAAATTCCCCTAAGGTCACAAGGCCAGCCACCCAGCTGGAGGGGAATAGAAGGTTAGTCAGTCCCGAAGACAAAGAACCCTCTGCATGCTGGATGCTCCGATTTGATGGGTCCAAGTCTAGGCAAGGAGCTGGAGCTGGATTCGAACTCATCAGTCTAACACCTGTAAGAAGTTTCTCACTTCCCACCGATTGTAGTTCTATTGCACCAACAACGTAGTGGAATACGAGGCCTTAGTCCTTGGCCTCTTCATGGCCTTAAAGAAAAATGTAAAAATATTGCAAGTTTTTGGGGATTCCGAGCTCGTGGTTAAACAGGTCAGGAAGCTATATTCCTGTCATGACCGGAGACTTAGAAACTATAGGCATAGGATTTGAGATCTCTTGGAGGGCTTAGATGCATTCAATATACAATTGATCCCTCGTGCTCATAATCGTATAGTTGATGCCTTGAATCAAGCTGCCAGCACTTTACAACCCCTCTCTCTGTCTAGGCTCAAAAAATTCACTGTTGAGTTAACATCCATGCCATCAGTCCCAGATAATGTTACCCACTTGCAAGTCTTCAATGATGACAAGCATATCCTTCAATTCATCACAAGTCCCGATGTCTTCGTAGCCTAGATAATTGATGAAGCTGATCCACAGGAAGCTGAACCAGACATAGAGGGGGTTATTAACCTCAAAACCAACACAATCCCCAGAGGCATGGTTCAGCTAGAATGCATTTTTGACTTGGATCAGATCAGAGATCAAAATCAACAAACGAAAAAGGAGGCCGTAAGCAACCAGTGCAATGCTCACAACCTTGGGACAGCCGGGGAGATCAGGAATGTTTCTATCGGCAAGGTGTGCACGCCAGAGGAAAAGAAGGGGATCACGGATGCGTTGCAAAGGTACCATGATGTGGTGGCATGGAGCTACGAAGATTTAAAAACTTATGACACTTCTGTCATTACACACACTATCCCTCTTAAGAGAGAAGTGAGGCCATTCTGCCAGCGGAAGCGCCCTATCAATGCCTTGCTGGAACCTTTCGTTTACAAGGAGGTGCAAAAGTTGCTCTCAGCAAGAATCATTTTTCCAGTCAGGCACTCCACATGGGTAGCCAATTTGGTCCCAGTCAAAAAAAAAATGGGGAGATTAGATTGTGTGTGGATTTTCGCAATCTGAACCGCGCCTCAAAGAAAGACAACTATCCAGTACCTTCCCTAGATGAGGTGCTACAGATCATCAACGGCTCCCAGATGATGTCTTTCCTTGACGGATACTTCGGATATAACCAGGTAATGGTACAGTATGAGGATCATCACAAGACGACATTCACCACTAAGTGGGGAACGTTCGCATACAAAAGAATGTCTTTTGGTCTCATCAATGCTGGCGCCACTTTCCAACGCACCATGGATATCGCCTTCAAGGACCTAATTGGCAAGTGCATAATCATCTACATGGATGATTTGACCGTATTTTCTAAAAAGCGGGGCGATCATGTCTCCAACTTATGCAAGGTATTTCAGAGATGCAGGGAATTCAAGGTTTCTCTCAACCCCAAGAAGTGCATTTTTAGAGTGATTGGAGGTAGATTGCTCGGGCATATCATTTCAGAGCAGGGAATCTCCATAGATCTTGAGCGTATCGAGTCCTTACTCAAAATCTCGCCCTCGGGCAGCAAGAAAGAATTAAAATCTTTCTTTGGAAAGATCAACTTTGTTCGAAAATTCATCACAGGTTTCGTGGAGATTGTTAAATCTCTGAATGCTATGCTCAAACAAGACGCCAAAGTTGCATGGAAACCTGATGCCAAACAATCCTTTGAAGAAATCAAATGGGCCATCGCTGAGGCACCTATGTTAGTCCAGATTATCTAAAGCCTTTCTACATCTACTCATTTGTTTTAGAGCATTCATGTGCTAGCATGTTGACCTAGAAGGATGATGAAGAAAATGAGCATCCGATCACCTTTATGAGTGCTCCCCTCAAGGATGCTGAATTACGATATCACAAAATTGAAAAGCAAGCATATGCTCTCGTCAGAGGGGTGAAGAAATTTAGACACTATATCCTATGCAACAAGGTGTTTGCCATTTTTGCCGACCTAGTAGTAAAAACGCTGTTCATGCATAATGAATTGGGTGAACGAAGAGCTAAATGGGTCACCCTGCTCCAAGAGTATGACATGGAGATCCAACCGATGAAACTGGTGAGAGGACATGAACTCACCCACACAATTGCTGAAACAGTAGTAGAAGCTGGACCTGAACTCACTATGCAGTAGTACCAGCTTGAAGATGTCTCCTTGGGAGAGTGGTACTAGAATGTCGTCTACTATTTGCTGAACCACAAGTGACAATTGCACCTACAACAAGTCCAAAAGCGGGCCCTTAGATTGAAGAGCAATGGCTACATGCTACAGGGTTCCATTCTCTACAAGAAGAATCATGAAGGCATTTACTTAAGATGCCTTGGCAAGGACGGAGCAGATCGAGTCTTGAAAGAATTTCACAACAAATTTGGCACAGGCCATGGCTCTGGTTCTTCCACAGCACATCAAATATTGAGAGTAGGATATTATTGGCCAACCGTCTTCAAGGATACCCATTTCCATGTTCGTTCATGTCACACATTCCAAACCGCTGCCACCAGGGAAAAGAATGTTGTTGTTCCACTGCAGCTTGTGCTAGAGGTAAGGTCATTTGCATAATGGGGTCTTGACTTCATCAGTCCGGTAAGCCCTCCATCATCTATCGGACATAGGTACATCCTTACCGCTACTGATTACTGTACTAGATGGATGGAAGCAATAGTATGTAAGAAATGCACAACTGAAGTAGTTACTAATTTCCTAGAAAGTTTCATTTTAAATCACTTTAGTTGTCCGTATGCTTTGGTATGTGATAATGGACCTGCATTTGCTTCATTAAAATTTTCTAGTTGGGCCTTTGACTATGGAATTTCCCTTAAATTCTCATCTAATTACTACCCCCAGGGCAATGGCCTTGCTGAATCTACAAATAAAAACCTGATTACTATGATCAAGAAGCTACTAGATAGGAATCCCAAGGACTGACATACCCAGCTTTGTTTCACCCTTTGGACTGATCGCACTCACCACAAGGCCACCCTTGGTGATTCTCCGTTCCACCTCGTTTATGGTCTAGAACCTATATTCCCCATCCATCTGAAGATTCCTACTCTTCAGTTCATCAACAATTTTTATGAAGGAGGAGATCGTAGGGAAGCTCGGTTAGCTGAGCTCTTGCATCTAGAAGAAGTTTGAAACCGCACGATAGAAAATTTTGTCAAACATCAGGGCATAGTTAAGAGATGGTTCGACCACCGAACCAAGATCAAAGCCTTTAGAATTGCAGATTTGGTCATGTATTGGGACAAGGCCCATGAAAAGAAAGAAGGACACAACAAATTTGACAAGCTCTGGCTTGGCCCCTTTCAAATAGCTAAGATTTTGGGAGATAATGCCTTCCGCCTAAAGACCTTAACTGGTGAGAATGTCCCGTTGCCAGTCAACGGGCAACACTTGAAGCATTACTTCCAGGCTTGAGCTCGTTCGAGCTCACCATTGTAAATACTTGTACATAGGTTAGGGTAGTTTACTTTCTAGCATGCTTGCGTGCTGTTTGCAGCGCTCTTTTGTTTTTTCCCCCTAGAAGTTTTGTTTCAAAAGTTGTTTTCCGCTCCTTTGTAGTGGTCATGCTTGCCCGATAAGCAGTTCACTTTGTTGTTCGTTCTTTGTGTTCTTTGGCTAAACATTCACTCTTGATTATCGGTCTTTGAAAGCCGCCTGTGAATGATTTCCTTGTTTGAACTCTGCTAAGAACTTGACCCCTAGCTGGATCTTCTTACACACATCCCGGATCTCGCACAAAACACATAATAATTATTTTTGGGGGACCGTACCATGGTTGTTATGACACCCCAGCAAGTGAAAAATCTCAAGTCTGCTCCAGTGACCACTGCAGTCTCAAACCCATTGTAGGCTTCAATGCCTACCTAGTTGAACTAAATGATAAAATAGAAATGAAATATCAGAGCAAAAGAGAAAAAAGGAATTCTGAAAAAAAGAAATAAATGACCGTATGGGTGTTCGGATAACTCTACCAGGGCTATGGACACTTGGCCGGCAGTAAAGCAATATCCATGAGATTGTAGTGACAACACCGTCGGGGCTATGGACGCCTGACTGGCAACGGGGCAATGTCTAGGTTACTTTTGGTGTTAGATGATTTATGTAGCTCGCTCCATTGAATTGGTAACCATGGTCACTATCCCAAAGAAATGAATGAACTCACTACACACACACTTCTGAGATGTCCTATAAGCTGACCTAATTAAGGATCTTGTCCTCCCAGATTCATCTTTGGAAGCCACTCCTGGTCTGTGAAACCGGAGATTCTGGGTCCTGAATGAATATTTATCCTTAGAATGCTCGGGAGAATTCTCTAGCGGAGTCGCCATTTGTTATGCCCCTAGCACACACACCCCGTTCAGAACGGGGACCCTCTTTTCTTTCACCTTGTCAGGTTGTTTTTATCATTGCCTCATTTTGCATGCCTCACTTTTTGATGACTCGAATGGTCGATGTTGCCTCAAAGTCCCATCATAAATCGACCATGCCTTCCCCTTTTGGTTTTGTTGCATTCCAGCGCCTCGTGGGTTTCCCTGCTGGAACCGTCATTCCAGGCCGTGTCCGATGGGCGTCCTTTCGGGCCTCGAGGTCCGAAACCCTGACCACCATCTAAAACTTGTTGAAAATATTTTGGCGGCGTTCCACCATCAGGACCCTGAACCCCGGAGTTCCACTTCTAGGGTTCCATTCATTTTTCACCGTCCACAACAGTGGACTCCCTGCGGCTTCCCGCCCCTGGGTCCTGCCAACCTTTTCGGCGATCGACACTCTTCAAATTTACCTGTCTGCTGTGGGGCGTTCTAGGCCTGACCGTCTGGAATTCTGTCTCCAGAATTCCATGACGGTTCCACCATCTCTGATGGCGGATACTTGGTAGAATCCCGCCCTCCGGGCCCTGACCTGCTTCCCACTGCCACTGTTCAACTGTCTGAAACTTGAAATCACCATTGTATTGCATCTCCCCGGCCATCAGGCCCCGACGTTCCTACTGCCATCGTGGATATTTTTAAATCCACCAACTTTCACTGACCGTACCTGCAATAAATGCAAACATTCATGGCGGTTAGGGGGTATAAAATGCCCAACCTGGCCCATCATTTTCACAAACAGGATTATAGAGTGACTGAACCAACTGCCATTTAGAGCCCACCGTCTTCGGCATCGTCTTGATCATCGCTCTCAATGTCATTCCCTTGACCGTTGGTGGATCCCACATCTCGTCACTCCACGTGTTCAAGGTACGCCATATGTTTTCCCTCGAGAGTGTCGTTTTCATGATTTTGAAAGATTTTAATCAATGAACAAATTATTAGGAGGGTATAATATGATAGAACACAAAATTGTGCACCAAACCCATATGTTAGAAAATTGAGAAAACCTTTAGGATGCTCTCCTCGCCGATCCAGAGTTTCCCCTGCCACGGCTGTTCTTCGTGCAGGGAAAGCGTCTGCCTCGGGCCCAAGACCCACCTTCGCCGTCCAGTTACAAAACTTTGATCATATGCCAATGGCGACGTCACTCTCCGGGCCCGTCCCATGAGACTGCTCCATCCGTATTTCCGCTTGTATGCCACCTTTTGAAATGGAAACTTCACGCTACCTCCTGGCTGCCGGGTCCTGACTGTCTCCTCGCCGTGAAACCTCAAACTGAACAAGCATCGTTGAGCCTCTCAGGCCTGGGAAACCGAGGTTCCACCTCCAGGGTTCCCATGCTGATTTGCCATCGTCCTAAGCAAACCTCATCTGGCGTCTTGGTCTGCGGGCTCTTCCCTCCTGTTTGCTGCTAACCGGATGGTTTAAAACCACTACGTCATTATCATCTTCGGCCTCTAGACACCGGGTGTCCTTGCTCACTTTTTCGCCATCCTCACGGCGATGTCCCTCCGTCCCTCCGGCCTCCGGGTTCCGCCCTTCCACCCACTGCCGAGGCGTGAACAAATTTCAATGACGGAACCCTCTCCCGGGCCCAGTCTTGGTCCTCGTTGACCGGACATCCGTCTGACCACCAGACCCAAGACCACCATTCACCGAAGGATCTCGCCAAAACTTTGGATGGCCATCTACTCGCCGGGCCCCATGCCCAGAGATTCCCGTCCTCACCCGCCGCTCCAAGCAGAAAACCCCTCCCGTCGTCCTGACCTCTAAACTCCGTGCTGCCTTCCGCCATTGAACTCAAAATGTAAAACCTTGCCGCTGGGCTCTTGCTCCTAGACTTCCCCTCTCAAATTTCCGTCCGGTGTTGGTCGTCCCAAACGGCGAAGTTTGTGCATCTTTCCGGTGCCACCGGCTTGAGCCCTCGAAAAAGAAATAACACATCCAGCCATCCTTTGGCCCTCCGAGCCCCAGACCCCGGACTTCCGTCCTCAGATTTCCATCAGCTGTCTGCCCCTCCAAACTACCATCTCCCGACAACTTTCTAGCCTGAGACCTCTGAGCCCCCTTAAATCAATCCAAACAAGCCTAAATTTGGAATCTAACTTCGACCCACATCTTGAATTTTGGTCCTCTTCATCATGAACTTCTTAACATATTAAAATCTGACCAAAGAAAGTCTCCGAGAGCTTTTCGTTGCGTTTTCCCTTCCAGAAAGTATTCCTGCCAGGGAAGTCCGGCCCTCTGGGCCCAAATTGTCCAAATGCCCTAAATCAAAGATCAATAACATATTGAGATAAAAGATCATGACATGCGTAGTTGATTGTTCAAAATAGATGTTATTTTAAACATATGGACTAATATGAATGCTTTCGTGATCCATTGTGTTGACTTTGTCCTTGCTTGCAGAATATATGGAATCGGGTGTAGGAACTTCAGGGGCATCCGCCGAAGGGAACAAGGGAAAGAAATCAGGAAGGACCTCTCAAGGGAAAGAGGACAAGCACCAGATGAAGTATCAATTCTAGGGTGAGCTGCTCCACTCAAAGGTCAGTACAGACTAGAAATAAATCACAGACACCAACATTGGCTAGGTGGATATTGATGAATTCACGCAGAGGGTCAGGGTCAACCCGACAACAAAGAATTCCAGATTGATACGGAAGAGTGGAATAGCTAAGGCCGCTGGTTTCCCTCCATCCCTCATGGCACCTGAATTAGTCATGGCTTGCCGAGAAGCATACCAGACCAATACCAGAACAATTTTCGATAAGGAGGGAAACATTCTCGTAGACATGTCGGCAGAGGGGATCACTAGGACATTCCACATTCCCACATTCCAACAGATGGAGGTCCCCACATTAGAGGAATGCCAAGCGGTGTGGGATGATAATCCGACAGGGTGCAAGAAGTCAATAAACCTACATTGGCTTAAGGAAAGATGAGGCAGTGCTACGAAAGTTCCTCATGAGCTTTTCTGTAGCGATTTCCATGAGGATTACCACGACCTGGTAACCATGTTGAGAAGGGTTATGGGTTTTCCAACGACCGCCTACTTCCAGGAATGGATGGCCTATTTCATTGAATAGATCCTACGAGGAAACATAGATGTCACAATGAAGGTTTGATTCTATTGGGAAGGAATCATAAGCAACTGCTTCCATGAGCAGTTTGTCAACGTGAAAAAGAGTTCCAAGTTCTATATGACCTCCTACCTTGTCTATTCCCTGGCAGATCAAAGATAGTACATCAAATTTTTTGTAGCACCCGATCAGGGGCATAAGCGAGGACTCAAACCATTTGATAAGTATCTGCAGCTCCAATATCAGAATTTGAAGAAAGATTACTACAGGGTTAATGACGCCTTCATTGGCCATATCATCAGGTTGATTTTCAGGGATTTTGAGAGGAGGGTCTCCCACAGTGCCAGAGCGCTTTTAAAGCAATACGCCTTCCTCTTTATCCAGTATCTGAAATTCACATATATCCAGGTCCAGGGCTTCACCAAAAGGCCAAATAGGCTACCCCAATACCCAAACGATAGGATCATCCTCCTGGAGCTTTCTCGACAGCTCCAACACCTGCAGGCCATCTTCAGCAATAAGCACATAGCAGAGATCTCCTATCCCATGACCCTTGGCCAGGGCATGTACCGACTATAGACGTCACAATGTGCTAGTAACTCCGAAAAGGAGCTGAAGGAGTACCATTTCGACTGGCACACCACTCGCCCACGGATGGACCTGGATGGCCATGTCAGGAAGGCACTGGGCCCAGCCTATGCCCATCAATATCACATTGAGGATTTCTGGGCTGATTGCCATGATGACAAAGAAGTGTGTGCAAGGCACTATATGCGCATGACTTTGAAGTTCCTAAGAAGAGTGCAACCATTCCCGGTGTTGGACCAAGTCAAGGAGGATGAGTCCACAATCATGCATCCAAGATACCCTACGGTTGCCAACCTGTCGATACCCTCAATTGACTGGGATGAATAGGAGGTCGATGACCTGGACACCATCACCTAGCCAATCTTAACTCGTACTAAGGAGTGGATCGATGGGCAGGTGGCTCATTTGAAGTGGCAAGGAGTAGTTCTGACTTATGAGGGGCTCAAAAGGGAGCCGAGTGCCACGGAGGAGGATGCTGCCAAATAAGAAGGGAAATCCTAGAGAGAAAAGAAGGGGAAATCTTGCCCTTGGCTGAGAAGGGTGAGGGTGGCCATGATTCACCCAAAGGGAAGTTTGCTATGCCCGAGTGGTTAGAGAAGCAGATCGAAAGAAAGACCCCAGTGTTGAAGGACCCAAGGGCAAGGCTAGAGGCCATCTTGGCTCGAGCCCAAATCACAACGAAGAAGGAGAAGAAGCCCAAGGTCTGATCCAGAGTAACGATGGATGCTTCCAGCTCCCGAGCAGCACAAATTGCAACGCCTATGATTGGCCAAGCTGGAGTAAGCTATAACATCTTCACCATTAACTTGGGGGCTGTAACTAGAGAGGAGAAGGTCAAGCACCTTGAGGAGTCGGTGGATACAGTAGTGCACTTTATAAAGCAGGATAAAATCTCAAAGGATGAGCTCAAGGCACAGGTTGCAGCCTTGATGGATTACATACAGCAATGGTCCTCAGTGGATGACCTGCCCACTATATCCATAGCTGCACCTCAATTGCTTTCCAAAGAGCAGATCGACAAAATAGAAAGAAGAAAGAACTTGGAAAAGACCACTGAGGATTGGTTCCGACAAGTCTCATACGTTGGAAACATGGGAATCAGCCGGGCTGTGTGAACAGCTAACAAGTTCTTGGACCTGATGCAGTCTCTGGAGAGCACAAAGAAACTCTGCACCAATTTCCCTGCAACCTACGACTCCACCTTCCCAAGGATCGAAGCTATCATTCAAAGTCCTAAAGCCACGTTGGAGGAGAAAATAACGTTTAAAAAAGAAGATCACTGGCTAATGGATGTATGGCGCAGAGACTTCAACAACCAGAAGGAGAGGTTGGAGCAAATCTTGAGCAGGGTGGATCCTGACATTGAGTGGATCAAGGAAATCTGGGCAGAATGCACCTGATACCTTAAGCTAATGATGGGCTATGATATGCCCATGGTGCAAATGTATCCAGAAAAGATAAAACCATACTTCCAAGAGAAGATGAAGGACGGGATGGCCGGAGAAATCACAACAGAGTTCCTGGGTTTTGTTGCCCACACCTTCGACCAATCAGAACTGTTTAGAGACCAAGGCTCAAAATATGATGAGGATTGGAAAAGGCTAGAAGAAAATGCAAAGGAGTGGAGCTATCAAGCGCTACGATGTGAAGTCCTCGAAATAGACAAGCTCTAGGCAGTCATCGTCAAATACATAGAATGCACAGCTTCCGAGGAACAAGAAGATAGCCCTGCCAAAGATGAAGAACTTCCTGAAGAATAGCTATAGCAAAACAGCAATTTGCTAAAAGACAAAAGAGCTATAGTGCCATCAGTTAGAAGATGAAATAGGGAAGAGACAAAATGTAATTTTAAATTGTGATCTATTTGGGGGTAGGTGAAACCCTATTTTGTAATGAATCTTGGCCACACAATAAGAATGAATCTTGGCCATTCATTTGACTTTTGGAAAACTATAAATAGGGCACTCCTCTCATTTGCAAAGGGGGAATTGAGTTGTTGTAAAGACATGCTGCAGAAATTTATAAGGAAAAGGCATTGACTTGGTGTATTTTCTTGGTTTCTTCCATGTTACTTGATTCAATCTTCAATGCTAGATGTTTGACTTAGATTTTATTGTTGTTTAGCTAGCTATCTTATTTCTTTGGATAGATTTTAGGAATGCTATTGGGTGATCATGCAAATTCCTTCCATGTTGATGATTTCTTTGTCCATACTTTTTGTTGTTTGTTGATGGTAGATAGCTGTGCAAAGTTAGCTTGGACTTGATTTCAAAGCTGCTCCAAACATTTATCTTTGATTCATGCATGTATGTGGTGGATAAAGGATAAAATATCTGTAGACCTTAGAAGATAGCACAATTTCCATGATACTGTGAAATCCCTGGTTAAGTGGGATATTGTTTTAAGAAATTGTTCATTGCAGGAACTCCATTGTCACTATTCATAGCTAGTTGTAGACTTAGGAACTTTTCCTTCCCTTTGCATTTTTCCTTCTTTTTATAATGACTGGCCTATGCTAAGGTTCATTGCACATTGTAAAGCCAAATCCAACAACAAAATAGTGTCCAAGATTGTTGGTTGAACCTACAGCCAATGCATAATAACTTCCCATCCTAAGAACTCCATTTCAAGATCCAACTTCCATGCTTTGTGTCCATGCTTTGTATTTCCTATAAGACCGCCTTGTGATTCCAGCAAATCACATCAAACTACTGAGGTATCTAAGCACTGTCATGACCTAACATCCGAGAGACCTTGGGATAGTGTTCTACAATCCGATTGTGGAAGATTGTCTTTCAAGAGAGGTAGTGCACCTACACACTGGCTGTGTTGAGAAGTGCATAAAAACACATCAACACTTTGCTCTTATGTACTATGACTTCTAAGTTAAGTGCATGGTTGTGAGATGGTTGAGTGGGGAAATCCTGGTTTGAGAAAGTGAGGACATTTGGCGAAATGATATTTCTGACCATAGATTGGAATTGTTTCACATCAAGATCTGCTGGGACAATGGATGAAGCCAATGCTTCTTCTAGGATTTTCTTATGAGCCGATGATATTTTTAGCAACTGCATGATAGAGATTTGTGTTGGAATTCTCTTGAGTTGATCTAGGACATTGCAGCCATTGGGGAAAAATCTAGATGTAGGGACTTTGTTTGGCTGGGATGATCCTACGATGGTAACTTTTCCACCTCTTGTGGTGACTCCACAATCGACATGGGAACCTTTGATGGTGATGACTATGTAGTATTCATCTAGGGAAGCAATGACAGTTTCATACATGTGGTTCCCATTTGTGTGGGTGCATTTCCCTTTATTAGTGTTGTTATTATTCCCTTTATTGCCATGGTTGGCCTTCAGATTTATGTATATCTTAATATCTTGGTTTCCTGTTGGCTATTCCACATCTATAATCCTTTGATCAATGAGATCTTGAACTATGTTTTTTAATCTCATGTAGCTGTTTGTTGTATGCCTTTGATTTTATGGAATTCATAGAGTTGATTTTCATTATACCAAGGAGGTTTCACATCCAGTTCTTGGTAATTCTTGAAGGTAGGAGCCTTGATGAGTTTTTCTTATCAGCTTCTTCATTATGACTTCAAGTGGTTACCCCAGAGCAATGTACTTTCACTTGGGGTAATTCTTTTTCCATTTGGGTGGTCCCCTTTGATCATTGAGATTGTTAATTGTTAGATTGTTGTTTGGTTGTTGTATTACTTGATAATTCTTTTGGTGTTGGATTTGGATTTGTGGTGCAGGTATATTTTGGTGAGGGGCACTAATGACCACCTTGGCATCGATGACACCGTCATTAGTAATACTTTTGTTCCTTGCCCACGTGCACAGTTTATCATTGTAGTTGGAATATGGTAAGTTGTTTTGTTGGTCGGGGTATGAGGTTGTTCCAACTAGTTGAGTCATGAGGGCTCGTTGGATGCTAAGTTCCTTGGGGATGAATTGGTCATATGTGGTGATTCCTTGAACCTTGAGATGAAATGCCAAGAGACTGTCAAGGTTGGCTATGATGGTGCAAACTTGTTGTTCCTTAGGCATGGTCCACTTGCTTTGATTGGCCTTAGATCACCATCGTTGTAGGAATGAAGTGAAAGATTCACCCTTTCCTTGTTTCAGAGCTGAGAGTTCTTCTAGACTAACATCCATTGCAATGTTGCATGCATAATTTTTAATGAATGCGTCTATAATTTCTTGGAATGTTCTAATGCCTGAAGGTAGATGAGAGAACCATTCCATAGCATGTCTAGCCAAACTCCTAGGAAATAGCCGTATTAGATAAGTATCATCATATGTGACCTCCATGCAATGAACCTGGAATTCCCTGATGTGATCTTCAAGGTTTCCTGTCCCTCGATATTTTTCAAACTTGGGGATCTCAAATCCCTTGGGGAATGGTTTCATCACAAGGCTCCTGTCAAATGGATAGGGGTACAAGTTTCTTGGTGTCTTTGTAGTTCGCCTTGATTGAGGATCAAGCACTTGTTGTGAGAACAACCCGAATTGTGTCGTTACATCATTTTATGGATCATGGGGTGGGATGAAGGTGTTCTGGGGTGTTTCGATTGTGGGTTGGATGGGTGGGTTAGTTGGTGTGTTGTTTGATGGGATTTTTGTGTTGTGTCGAGCTAGGTATGCCTACACCTGCTGCTGTATAAACAACACATGTTGTTGTTCTTGTTGTTGCTACTCTAAGATTACTTGTCATTGTGCTTGTTGCTGCACTTGTTGTTCCAATAATGCTTGTTGTTGGGATGCTAGGATTGCTTGATATTGTGCTTGTTGTTGTTCCAACAACGCTTGTTGTTGGGTTGCTAATTGGGCTGCTTCTTGCTACTCTTGATATTGTTTTATTTCTAGCCGATATGCTTGTAATTGCGTAGCTTGTTTTTGTGCAAGAAGTTGTGCTTGTGCTTGTGCTTGTTGTGCGCTTGAACTTGGGCTTGTGCTTGCGCTGCTTGTACTTGGGCTTGTGCTTGTGTAGCTTGTTGTTGAAATATAATTTGGGCTTGAGTAGCCTGTTGTGCTTGCAATGTGTCTTGGGCTACTTGAGCGGCTTGCTGAGCAACTAGTTGCACAACTTTTTGCTTTTGCACTTGTTAGAATCCCCTTTGAAAAGCAACTTGTAATGTGATGTTGTATTGGTTTCATATGCTGGAAGTTGGTGGTGGCGGGGGTGGTAGTGGATTTGGAATGGCATTTGTGGTAGTGGTGAGCAGTGATGTCGTGTTGATGATTTGATTGGTAGATGGTGTTGTTGATGTGGTGGTTTGACTGATAAGTGGTGCCATTGATGTGATTGGTCCTTGAGAGACCATGCTTTGCAATGTTAGAGCGGTGTTTGATGATGTTGTGATTGCTTGTGTAGTTGTGATCTATTGTTGTGATATCAATGAAAAAATTTGAGGATTTTGCATAATGCTTTGATTGATATTTGGGATGTTGGTTTGATCAATACTTGGTAAAGGGGGAAGCCCTAAGCCAAGGAGTGGTGTGGATGATGATGGAAAAAATGAAAGTTGTTGAAATGTAAGGGGTGCGAGTCCTTGCAAAAATGTTGTGGTGTCAAAAATGCCCCCTGGTCCGAACATGTCTCCTTCCTCTTGCAAATTTGTGAGGAGAGAAGTTTGAGGTGAGGTGTTGTGTGGAAGAATGATGATGATAAATCATGATGGAAGGTGAGAGGAACATTCTTATGTAATGGGTTTTGGGTATGTTTTTTTCCAAGATGGTGTTTGCATCCAAGTCTTGATTGTTGACAATGGGGTGTATTTTAATAGCATTAGAAAATGCATTTCCATTGTTAACATTGGGTTGGATTGGAGAAAAAGATGTCGTGATTTATGAAATGTTTTGAGTCATGCTTTGGGATGGGGGTGTGGATGAAATTAGAGGCATGCCCTCCAAAGATGGTTCCACTATAGAGCTCGTGTCAAAATTGAAAGGTAATTTGGCCCCTTGCTTTGCTAGTTTGAGCATGTATAGTGAAGGGTTGAATCTCATCATGATATTGACAATTTTATGGTTTTCCAGATTTTGAAGCATTTCAATGATTTCCTCATGTGTCATTCCAAAGGGGTTATTGATAAGATCTTCCTCTTGGTGGTCTTGCAAAGATGTTAGAAGGTTAACTGTGAGATTTCCAGACCCAATGGGATTCATTTCAGGAGTGGTTTGACTTAAGTCACTCGTAGTAGATGTTTCTTTGTTGGCTTCTATGTTCCTCTTGTGTTGCGATCTAGTTTGCACCATAAAATAGTGATCAATCTTCAAGAATACAGAAGGTGAATTCTTTAATTCTTTTGGATTGATCTAATTTTATGTATAAAAGAGAAAGTTTAGGGAAATTTAAGGATCAAAGGGTGATAATGATATGGATGTAAGATGGATTTTTGATGGATGAGTGGAACTCTTGCAAGAATCTTGAAGGGAAATGTTAAACTTTAGGACTTCATATAGGATTTATTTTTTTTGGATTCGGATTTTTGTGGACTCATAAACTCTAAGAGGTTGGATGTTGTCCTAGAGTTAAATCATTCACAAGATGATAATTTGTCTAGGTGTGAGAAGAACGATTCATCTAAACACTCCTATCCAAACAAGATGATTTTGATAATGAACTCCTAAATCCCAAGATGTTGGATGTTATCAAGGGATGAATTTGTTCACAAGTTTTGATAATTTGATCAAATATTTGTCGAAGGATGCATCAACACACATTCAATCAAACAAGGTGATTCTAGATTGATTTTAAATGATTTTCCCAAAGTTTAACATAAAGGATTTTTTCAAGATTTTCGAAGAGTTGTTGATGAGAAAATTTTGGTTTTTTGGATGTTTCAAGGATGGATGAAGTTTTGATTTTGATCCTAGGATGTACCTAAAAAGAAACTTGTTTACTTAGACCTCGGTATTGAAGAACAAGCTTTTCTCTAAACAAGATGTCCAAACTCTCTAAAAAAATTTGGGTCGTGAAAGTAATAGAATGCGTATAAACCAGGATTGTTTCTTGAAGCCTTTCTGTAAAAGTTAAAGGATAATATTTGTCTAAATTTGTATAGCATTGAGAGACACTTTTGATGGTCTTTCAGATTAAGGGATTTTTCCTTTGGTTTCTTGATCTTGATCTTGCGTGAAATCATTGGAGACACATGTGTGGGGTCCAATTGTTTTTAATCTTTGCTTAATGACTTTGTTTTTACCACAAACACTTCTTGATTCGGTTTTCAAACTAGATGTCCAATGTCTCAATTTATTCTCATTTCACAAGCTATATTA
Organism: Sequoia sempervirens; assembly: GCA_007258455.2. Classification (NCBI taxonomy): domain Eukaryota; kingdom Viridiplantae; phylum Streptophyta; class Pinopsida; order Cupressales; family Cupressaceae; genus Sequoia; species Sequoia sempervirens. Next base: position 5,493 of record VDFB02336793.1, on the reverse strand, counting down.
TGTGAAACTTTGATGAAATTAAGGCAAGGGTTACCTATTGTTTAACTTTAGTGGGAAAATTGAGATGTAAATTCAAGTTCTTAGAAACCTCTAAGGATGTAATCCCAAGGGCAAGCAATAACATGAGAATTTGGTCAATGGTATTTGCCTCCTAAAGGGTTTGAAATTTTGATGATGATGTTAAATGTTAGTTTTCAAATGTTTTCGAACGAATTTTGTAACCAAGAACAAGTACAATCCTATGGATATGGAAGACAATATTTGTTGAGTCCTCACTTGTACAAGTCCAGCTATGCTTATCTTTAGTGAATGGTTAGATGGTTCACCCCATTGGCTCCCCTCCACGACACTCACTTATATGAGGCAGCCAAGCATCAACACCCATGAAACTCCCATGGCATGATTTCCATTTCTACTAAAGACTGTAAAAGTGTGGGGTGGCTTCAGAACAACCATTCTTGCACCAACAAATAGATCAAGGATTTTGGAAATTCTAGAACATGGGTTTTAATAAGGACTTTCCATTCATGGAGATTGATTCATATGGCGAGAGTCCCCTTTCGAATCCATCTCGTCAGAATCAACCACATGATATTGGCATTTCCTCCAATACCCACATTTATATCCCGATTGGAAATACTCTTGGGTTCAGAGTGTCACCGGTTGAGTCGCTCCCTTGGGTGAGTACTTTTTCCCCAATGCAGGCCCTCTAAGATAGACAAAAGTGAATAAACTTATTCATAGTTCAATTGAACCTCATTTAGAAACAAAGGGAGAACACATGCAATAAGCTCACTCACACTTGCACAAGATTTTGTTCAATTTTAAACACAAAACAAAGTGTGGAGGTGATTGCTTTATCTTACCCTAAAATCACGAAAAGGACCTTTTAATTCTCAAGATCACTATAAAGCGTTAGAGAAGCACATACATCCTTTTCCAATGAGGTTAGTTTAAGTAAGCCCTCACAAAACAAAATAGCACATGTTCATTTTAAATCCACAAAGCAATGATTTTGATTCATTTTTTAAAGCACCAAAATGAGATATGAGAGTTCCCTTTTTCAGTTTGTTAACCTCAAACAAAATCTAGTCAATGTTGCCTAACGTTCATTTTAGCCCTTTCGCAATGAAAATTGAAAGCCTAGGTAATGTTTGTTTTAAAGCCCAAAACCAAAGATAAGTTAGCCTAAAAAAAAATAAGGCATAAGACAGAATCTCCAAGCATTAAAAATTGCTTTATCAACTCCAAATTTCAATGTTCAATTTCACTCTACGCCAATCTAGCTTTCGTTTTTGCTTGATCTCAATGTTTTATTTTGACGTCAACCTACAAACATTGAAAAGATATTAGAAATAAGAAGTGTGATATGACAACTTAACATAATGAGTGCATTCACATATAGAGTTCTTCCATATCATATCATCCAAAAATAAATAAATAAATAAATAAATAAAATAAAATAAAAAAATAAAAAAGCCTTTGGTAAATAAGCTATAACTAAATACAAAACCACTATTATGGTTGACCATTGCTATAAAGATAGCTACAACAAAATTTGGTCATTTTATCCAAGCAAATTTCTTTTTATTGATTTAGTCATTTGTTGTAGGCATGCATTTACTCTATCAGAAAGTGTCTCCCAACTAATAAAAAACTGACACCTTTAGATTCATTCCTGCATAAGATATTGGCAATAATAAATGCAAAGCTTCCTCATGACCCTGCATAAATGGAGGTTCGACATACAACAACTTGCTTTCATAGTTAAGCATTGGAAAAAAAGAAGTCAAAAGATCAATAAGGCATATCAAAGTACTCTTTTCAAGCTATGCGTACGTGCTTATGTGCATTTACTCCCTACAACAATGCCAAATCTGCAATTATTCCTTACTTAGAAGAAATGGAACAATAATATTGAGCCAATAATTTTCTGAAATCAATGGGTTCATAAGAGGTCACCACATGCTTTTCATTCATGATAACTATACTTGTATTGTAACTTATCACCGCTTCTACCAACTCCTGAAATAATGTCAGTCAAGAACAAATATTAGAGAATCATGATACACTCTTGTACTCTCCTATGGACTTGACACATCATTAATGTGAATAACCTGGTAAATCACTCAATCTAGTGCATTTAAAGGCTATTTAGTCAATAAAAAGGAAGGTCTTTCCCCATCTTGCTATAGTGTTTAGAAGACAGACATGCAATTCCTTAGAAACGTAGACAAAATATTTACCTAATTCCTTGAATCCCACAGAGGAGTGGTAACCCACCAAGATAGTTAATCTCTATGAAAGAAACATTAAATTCAGCCATGATTGGAAAAATACAAATGTCAAACAGGATAGTGAGGCATGTGGATGGGCTATGTAGAACGTGAGCTAAGCTCAAAGGTGTAAATCTGTCAAAAAGGAAGGGTTATTCATAAATGTGTGACTCAGGATCAGAATCTGATGACAATAGTGGACGTCGCGTAAATAGAGCTCAAAAGGTTTGATTATATAGTTCTTGATGAGTAGGTGGGCATTATTTGAAAAACATTGCAGTAAATTCCTTTGGGTAGACTAAACTAATACTCCATTCATTGCAAACATGTTTTAAAGTGTAATGTCTCAGAGATGTAATGAGATGACCTCAAAACTAGAGCACTAATTTCCAAGCTCATAATGTTGATTTTATGTTCTACTTACCACATTGAGAACCATGATATGAAAGCAACCTACCACTATGCGCTCATTAAATCTTCTCTCCATTACTAGCCATTTCTAATGTGTTGTAGATATTCACTTTTCAGAAAATCATGCATATGCTCCATCAATAAAAAGCTTTGATATATTTTATCCAAGTGCAAAGTCAAACATATCAGCAGGGCATAAATGACTGGTATGAATTCTTCATAGATAGATTCCAACTGGGCGACTAATGACTTCTAAGAAAAATGCATTTTATATTGTAGAACGCACAGGCCAAGAAATAATTATGGCGACCTATCCATCAATGGAGGTAGATTTTAAGCAATTTGTATCACACAACCAATGGCAATGTCAATGAATAAATGATTTTATATTCTTTAGAAACTTCAAATTAATGCCCTTGAAAAAATAATGCATTTGGCAGGTTTAAACCCATGCCTAGAATGTTATTCAAAAAGAATTTTAAATGCAATTGGCAAGTGTAAGTTTGAAAAAAAAAACATAAAATTTCAATCAAAAGCTATTAAAAGGAAAAAATCCAAATTCTCAAACCTCCAGAAGCTCACTTGGCAAGTGTAAAACCATATTCCACAATCTTTGCTAATAAATCAGTGAGATCTAACTTATCGGGGCTCCCTCACCTGAGGCTTATGACAGTGAAAGGAAATTGCATTGGGATTAATTTGGAATGTGGTATGTATATCCATGAAAGGATAAAGCAAAAGAAAATTGGAAATGGTGGGAGTATCTATGATTCACATGATCTGGTCAAAGTTTTTTCCTTGGTTAAAAAGACCTCACAAGGTACACTTTAATGCCGTATAACAAAAAATGAATCAACAAAGAAACAAAAGTAATTGGTGACTAATAATTTCAACAAAAATTTAGCACAAGCAAAAAGTCATTGTTCCTTGAATTTGGAAAAGACTGTGTGAAAATGAGCTCAACAGGGGCTGAGTGCCAATAGAAATCAAGAAAGGAAATAATACAAAGCATGGAAATATTATAATGAATAAATCAAACAAAAAATGATTCCCGGCCCTCCTAGCGCCATGATGAAGCACCTAAAACCTGCAAATGACTTAAACCTCAAACATGGGTTAGTTTTATGCAAACTTATCAAATGCTTCTATGAAATAACATGTAAATGCTTAAGAAAATTTAACCAATAACAAGGATTAAAAGACATCTAAAAGCATAACATGTACCTATTCCATATTGGATTGGTGTCAATTGTGCCAATGACCCTTTCCTAATCCATGTTAAAAATCAAATGATGCAATGTAATGGTGATGGGAAAAAATAGTTCTCAGTTTAAGAGAGTAACTTTGCATGAGAGTGTAGATGTTTTGATGAAGGATGAAGCTTTCATTTATAGATTTTCAAATTGGAAGAGAGCTCAAAATAGAGCAATGTGGGATAATAATTTAACCAATGAGATGAAGCCACTTGTCACATTATGATAGGTTGAGGAATGTGCAAGTTTTGTCCAATGTGCCAAAGAGGGGGAGATTCAAATTTGAAATTAAGAGTTAAATGTTGAGTGGGGGACATGTAAGAGAGAAGTTATTGCCATGTTGGAAGGGACAAGTCAACTTTTCTTCATATTCAAACTTGAGGAATATTCTCAGAAAGATGCTTTGTTGAGAGAAAATGCTAAATTTATAAATGAATTAAAATGCTTTATTGGTGCAAGTGGGAAAATCTATAGGATGTGATGGATGGTTAGATTAGGTTAATCAGGATTAGATTAGCTTAGATGATGTTTAAGATGCTTTGACCCATTTGACTTGAATATTTTGAGTTATTTAAATCAAGAGGGAGAAATATGAATTGTGAGATTTAATTAAATAAAGTTTAGTTTATTTAATTAAAGGAATGATGCAAGATAAAGGTGGATTAATTTGAGGAATATGAATCTAGGAAATGATTAAAAGATGAAATGTTAGGATTTGATTGATTTATTTAAATGAGGTAATGATGAAGTAAATTTATTTAATTGAAGGATGAAATGTTAGATTTGATTAAATGAAGGTTATTTAATTAAACTAGTGGATTGAAATGTATGCATATTTTGCATGTCTACATATATAAAATTATTTTTATATCACCAAGTGAACCATCAATTTTTGGGTCTATGAACTTCTCTTGCACTCTTAGGGTTTTTCACCTAATAGGAGAGAGATAGGCCAAAAACCTAGGTGGTTCAATCAAACTAATGCAATTATAATGGAAATATGAATGAAATTTTCATAGATGAGATGATATAAATGTAGAAAACTAAAGAAAGATATTGATTATTGAATGAAAACTAAAGAAATGCAAGTTGTTTAAAAACACATTGTGATATGCAAAAACAACTAGAAATGAAAGCAAACTGTAACAAAAATGGATGAAACTGAATAGGTGCACCTAATATCTTTCTAGCGATTGGAAATGACATTTGAAATTCTATTGATGCTAAAATTTTGGCCTACTAGTACTCATTGACCATTCTGGGTGAATTAGTCCTAGATCTAGGAAATTGTTCTAGAGCCTGTTTCGAACAAATGGGTGTCCAAAAATGCAAAAAACATTTTTCAGGCCTGGCAGTGGGACTCATTCACCACAAATGGTGAATGAGTCCATTTTTTAATTTTTGAAAATCTAAAAGAGGAAATTGAAGCCCTCTGTCAACTCTTTGGTTCCTGGCAGGTGTCTGCCTCCCAAACTATTATTTTTGGGTCTAAAAGTGACTTTTGGTGGATATTTTGACTCAGTAAACAAGAATATGTCTTCAAAAACTTTGCA